>OY982570.1:2026644-2279574 GCA_963859945.1 Euplagia quadripunctaria | reverse complement strand
GCAATCCACCACTGTGCCATTCCCCAGAAATTTTTTGCCTTGCACAATCTCTGGAACTGGAACTCTGGAACAAATTGTCGCCTGCGGTATTTCCGGACCGATACGACCTTCAAACATTCAAGAAAAGAGCGTACTCCTATCACAAAGGCCGGCAACGCACTTGTGACTCTTGAGTTGCAGGTGTCCATGGGCGACGGTAGTCACTTACATCAGGTGACCCGCCTGCTCGTTTGCCCCCTATAAAAAAAAATAATAATTAATACTTCATTATCGAAATTGAAATAATTGAATCATTGAAACAGTTAATTGTTTACACTCTTTAATCCATCTCTATAAGCAACATCCCTTCCTTCCATTACCTACCCCTGTCTTCCATTACCTACCCTGCCATCACTTAAATTGCCGACGCCCGACAAAAACTTAAAAAAAGCCAAAAATATGCGTGAAATCGAGATTCTTACCCGGACACCTTGAAAAAACGCCGACTCCTTTTAATCATCTAACAATTGTAATTGTCCCTTGGCACAGAGTGTCCGGGTTTTACCCAGACACTTTTTGAGCACCCCGCCCGGACGCTCCCCGGACGCCCTCTAAACTAGGACAAATCGATGGCAGCCCTATCCATTATCTACCCCTGCCTTCCAATATACTCTGAATTTCCACATCTTCAACTTCCAAAGTGTTCGGTTAACGGCAATAGACTTGCCTCCTATTACATATCAAGACAAGTGTTAAACAGTATTTAGTAAAGGCGTATTTTATTATTATATATCATAATATATGTTGGTAAGTGTAGGACTTTGACTGGCCTGTTGGTCTAGTGGTTGGTGACCCTGACTGCTATGCCATAGGTCGTGGGTTCGATTCCCACCCCAGTCTGGGTGTTCTCTGTGTCCGTTGTTTGTGTGTTTGTAAAGTCCCTCGCGACACAGGAGTAATTCCTAATGCGGGAATTGCCTTTAAAAAAAAAAAGGATGTATTTGGGTAGATGCCTATGCTCAAAATAAATAATTTCGCCAAGTATTCTACTATATATATATCTACCGTATTCATACGACCACAATAAATCAGCACTATTATTACTGACTTTCTGCACGTGATTAAAATCGCAGACATATTAGTCTAAGAAAGAAATGCATTTATTAAACATACAACAACATATTGTTTACATTACTAGCAACCCGCCCCGGCTTCGCACGGGTACAAAATATATACTAAAACCTTCCTCATGAATCACTCTGTCTATTAGTGAAAACCGCATGAAAAACCGTTCAGTAGTTTTTGAGTTTATCGCGAACAGACAGACAGACAGACGCGGCGGGGGACTTTGTTTTATAATATGTAGTGATTTATTATTGTGTCCGACCGCGTTGCTGCGTAATATCGTAATAATCATAAATTAAAAATTTAAAACACTCCCGACTCGAAAACCCTTCAACGATTAGAAAAGAGCTGATGATCTTCGAACGGCTGCACAGATTTTCATGAATTATATCTAAGAACACCCTCGTTCAAGTCACCTTTCAAACAAAAAAACCGCACTCAAATCATGCCACAGACAAGACGATCATATAGCATTTAGTCGGTACCTATGGTTAAGGTCAATAACCAATTTGTTGTCCTAAACGATGTGGTTTTTAACGGTTTTGACCACATCTCACTAATATTATAAATGTGAAAGTTTGGATGGATGGATCGATGATTTCCCTTTCACGCAAAAACCACAGAACCGATTGCGATGAAACTTGGTATGTAGATAGCTGGAGACCTGGATTAACGCATAGGCTACTTTTAATCCCGATATTCTAACGGGATCGAAATTAATAAAATAACGGTACTCAAATTACTTTTGGACTTAGGTAGGGTATCTCCTTGAAAAGGATGTATGTACTTATATATTTATATTGCATACTAGCAACCCGCCCCGGCTTCGCACGGGCAGCAAAGACATCTTCAACAATCATCAACATATTTCAATCAATTTACACAAAGTCTTAACAAATTATACATTTAAACCTTCTTCATGAATCACTCTGTCTATTAGTGAAAACCGCATGAAAATCGGTTCAGTAGTTTTTCAGTTTATCGCGAACAGACAGACATTTAGACAGACAGACGCGGCGGGGGACTTTGTTTTATAATATGTAGTGATTCTAAAACAACAATTCTTACAAAATAAACATAATGTACTTGAGTAATATATAATCATAATTATTTAGAAAATATAAAACGTATGAAGTCTTCGTTCGCACTTTCTTCCTGCCTTGGAAGAATTGAATCGGACAATTAAAATTAAGAACGCCATGAACGCAATTGGACATTCCTGAGTTTCACATTGTAGCAACACTATCTATAGGTAATTATTACGACGCAATATTCCCAGTTTTAGTAGTATTCGCAACATTCTCTCATAGAAAATATGAAATTACTCCCAATTTCATTTGTACCAGAACTTGTGCCTTTAATGGCACTTTCCCGTGATTACTAATTCCAAAATAAGTATTGTTAATTTCTAATAGATAAAGTAGTACTTTTTTTCCTGGGCTAAGAAGGTTTTGGGATTAGGTTTGTTCGTGGGAGAGCCATGGTTCAGCACGTATGGGCCGGCTCGACCGAAGTGATACCACGGCCTCACAGAAAACCGGCAGTGAAGCAATGCTTCATGGCTTTGCACCGCGTGAGTGAGGTTACCGGAGGCCCTAACCCTTCCCTCTCCCCTATCCGTTCTTCCCGTCTCCTTCCCTGTAAGCCCCCTCTCCCCCTACTCACAACTTAAAGGGCGGCAACGCACTTGTGACTCCTGAGTTACAGGTGCCCATGGGGGGCTGTAGTCATTTACCATCAGGTGACCCGTCTGCTCTTTTGCCCCCTAAACCATGAAAAGAAAAAAAAAGAAAAAGAAGGTCATGTTCATTTCTTGAACAATATAAAGATCATAACTGGCAATTACACGACGAAGTTTTATTCCATACCAGTTTTCGTCCGCGACTTTGCGACGATGATCCACGCGATTTAGGAAACGTATTAACGAAATTAGGTCAGAGGTGACTTTTCAAATTCTTGTCCTACTAAAAATCTTATTTATACTATCAAAGTACAAAAAATGAACTCAATTCGACCTAACCGTTCCTAAGTGATGGCTTATCGATATTATTAATTATTCTTTATACAGTTAGATAGCGTTAATAGCCATTACTCTCATAATTGTGCTAATAGTGCTTTTATAAAACAACCTTTGACATGTCGCCACCCGGCAAAAAAAGTGTCATAATACAGAAACAGCTACTTCAAAAGAACACGACGTTTATGCCGGTGAATTGAACAAAACAGCTAATAACGATGTTTTTAGAGCTGACCAAATGCAACATTTGCTATTCAATGCTATAAAAATGTCAAAACGTACCTAACATGAGATATGACACTTTTTTTTTGTGATATAACACTTTTTTTGCCGGGTGGCGATGTGTGGAAAAAGTCTAAAAGATAATATGTGTTATATTTATATCAACAGGGTGTCGGAATATCAGATTTCTGTTAGAAATTGAAACCCTCCGGTTTGTCCATCACCTTTTCTCATACATTCAGTATTCTATGGAATATCTCGGCTGCTTTTCTAGTGACGGTTTAAATAACTGCTTTGAAAAGAGTGATTATCAATTCAGCCATAGATCGTCCACTGCTGGACATAGGTCTCCTATAATGACTTCCAAGAAGACCGGTTGGAACCGGCCTGTATTCACTGTCGACCTGCGATTTATATAAGGTCATCTGTGCACCTTGTTGCATGACGTTCTACACTGCGCTTTCCGGTCCGTAGCCTCCGATCCAGAAGCCTTCGGCCTCATCAGCCATCTGTTCTACGCTCTACATGCTATCTGCCCTCCTCACTGCCACTTCAACTAGCTGATCCGTTGGGCTATGTCGGTAATCTTTGTTCGTCGTCGTATCTCCTCATCTCTGACTCCACCCCGCAGAGAAACCCCAACCATAGCCCTTTCTATAGCTCGTTTTTTAGGCACTGAGGAATTTTGGATGAAAAGATGCTGCGGATTTTCTCAAACGCTGCCCATCCTACTGAACTTTCAAGAAGATACTCCTTGTATCTTCTCGAAGTAAAATCTGAATATATAAAGATAAAAAGAAAACTTCGGGACAAAACAATCATTTAAGACAGCCACAGGAAGAGACACACTATAGACACACAGCCGGAAGTTGGACTTTACGCTGACGATAACTATAGTCCATGTGTAGACATTTTTAAACATTCCAATAATAAAAAATAGATATTTGTTTCTTTGCTCCCGCTATCTTCAGCACTAAAGAAGAAAAATAAAATTTATAGGATAATCAAAAATTCACGGGAGGTACTTAAAATATTTTAAACAAAAAATGAAATATGAAATAGTTACATCAATATGCAAGAATAAAACTCTATGTCACATTATATTTTAAAAATTTGTTGGCTGAAAATATTTAAAGTAAAAAGATTTCAATTTATGTGATAAACTTTTATCAATATTTAAAATTAATAACGATGGAGACAAAATAGCATTCAAACATACAAGCAGATTATGTTAAAATCTTTGCAATTTCAAAACGTAAATTAATAAAAAAGCAAAAAAATAATTGAAACATAATCGCGATTCACTTTTCGAACAACTAAATATCTTCAATATTTATAATCTACAACTCAAAAGTACAATTTCGTCCTAAATTATATATATTCGTGGGTTCAGTTTGAGTTACCGTTCTAACCATACATCGAGCAGCTTCCAGCAGCTATTTAATAAACATAAAACGCATCCAAGGAGTTTTTACTGAAAGAATAAAAAAATATGAATTTTCGTTGAATGTTTGTGCCGTGGGCGCCGTTTGGAAGCGCTCGCTCTAGCGCGTTCCCGCCCAAGTGAAAGCTAAGATCGTCTGAAAGTGTAGCTGTGGCCCAGGCTGGCATCCGCCTAAAATGGGGTGATCGCGAGCGATGGTATCGTATTGCCGGTATAAAAAGCATTTGCGCTCCCCGCCGCCGGTCAGAACGGCTTCTAACGTGAGTACCGACGCACGCGTCGCGTCGAAATAGTGCGACTATTAGTGGAGTGCATAACCGTAGTGGCTTCGCGAGTGCCTGCAGTGTTGCATCGAGGTTTAAGTGACGTAGCCGAAGGACGAAAGCTGATTTATCACTTGCATTGGATTGATTGTGAAGTGGTCGCTGATCTATGGTGTGCGGTTTATGGTTCACATGATTTAATTATAAATGGTTTGGATTATTGATGTCACGCTGAAACTTGAAAGTGAATAGAGTGGATTTAGATTCTTATGGCAATCCGTCAAAGATGTGATGGATTTTTTGTAATTGTTTGGAAATCATTTTACAAGTTTAAATTAAATTGGCTTAGATAGATAATTAGATAATTTAATGATTTTAGAACCAAATACAACGGTTTCGTGGGACTTTAAGATTAGTATGATTGATAAGTGCCGTTAAAATAGAACAAAACACTCTTTCTTAGACAGAATCTAAAGACAGTAAATCACAATAAAATCCCATAAGTGATTATTTGACGTAGCTATCGATATCAATGATCCAACAGGTGTAGTAAACAGTAACCAATCAACCAACACCATAAAAGACAATAAACAATCCACTGATGGATAAATCAGTTGGCGCACTTCCAGGCTCGCATACCTCTGTGACGTAATATCCGCGAAGGGCCGTTCGGTAAAAAACGCGAGCATAAAAGTCAGCGTTACGCAAACTGGCGAGCTGGCACCGTTCCCGCACCGGCCACTACTCGGGTTACAGCCACAAATAGACGCACGCGCCTCTCTACCGCTTTATCTCCTGAGATAAAGTCGACGCGATTCACTAACGTACCGCGTGTGTTGCAGGTAGGCTTCAGGGCTGTGTTCTCGTGTCTCGACTAGCCCAAAAGTCTCGTTAGCCCTCCGAAATGCCGAAGCCCGTTGCCCAAGTGGGCGAGGACCCCGATCCGACCCCATACTTGTTCGTGTCTCTGGAACAGAAACGTATCGACCAGAGCAAGCCGTACGATGGCAAAAAGGCATGCTGGGTGCCTGATGAAAAGGATGGTTTCCTTCAGGGCGAAATCAAGGCTACCAAGGGTGAACTGGTGACCGTCATCCTCCCGGGTGGCGAGGTAATTAAATTAACTTAGTTATTTCAAATAGTCTTCACAAACCTAAAGTATTAGATTTACGGATCATAAAAGATTGACTGATGACTGATTGACTGTCTGATTGAAGATCTACTCGAAGATCATCAATCTTTGAGTATACTTTCAAATAAATATCTAAATGTATTACTTTTAGGACTATGAATAAATAGTATTAATTGATAACTTGAAACTTCTGCTGTATATTATGATATTGATATATTGCTTTTGTTGGATGGATGTACCTGGAATTTACACGAACGAATGAAAGAAATATAGAAGTTGATACCTTATATTATAATACCCTTGTGTTAACTAATCAAATACGTAACATGTTCATTAAATGAGCAGGAGAAGACGTTAAAAAAGGAACTCCTCTCCCAAGTAAACCCGCCGAAATTCGAGAAAGTCGAAGACATGGCTGACTTGACCTATCTTAACGAGGCTGCTGTACTGCACAACCTTCGACAACGATACTATGCGAAACTTATCTATGTAAGTAGGCGCTCCCAGCGCCCTACCAGTACTATAATACTAATTTAACATTTTACCCCACAGACCAAAGACTTCAAGAAAGATCTTGTTGCTCAAGTCAACCCACCTAAGTACGAGAAATGCGAGGATATGTCCAACTTGACATACCTCAACGACGCTTCTGTTTTGTATAACTTGAAGCAGAGATATTACCACCAGCTTATTTACGTAAGTCGAGGGAGCAGTCAAGAGTTCCGGCCTTGCAGTGTGCATGAACCTCACCTCTCTTATCTTTCAACACAGTAGACAAATTTCTCGATAGTATTGGATGGATACCAAGTTTTAAAGTGCGGTAGATGTCCATGAACGGCGTAATTAATCTTGGATTGATGTCTCAATTTGGTGTATAAATAGTATCAGCGGTATGCCAGCTGTGGCTATTTCAGTACATTTTATTTAGCGTCTGATATTTCTGTCTTGATAGAAAAGTTTCTCTCTCATTCGATGTAATTGTTTTTGGCACTCAATTTATAAGCTCTCTAATTAGTACAAACGATCAAAGATCATATGAAACAAACAAAAATATGCTGATCAAATACTTTGATCAACCCTATCTCATTAAGTAATCGAGAAATATTTGGAATGTAACAAGTGCGCAAGGGAACGGGAATATTCTGTTAACCTAAATAAGAAATAACAGTAAAAACTTCCCGAAATAGATTTCTAGTAATTTTATCGAGAGCATCCGCATAGTATGTTATTGTCGACTTTATTATTGATAGGTATAAAGTCCAATATCGAAGTAAATGAGTCTACAAAATTGAAATATCGTTCATTTGTAACTAAACACTTCCTGGGCTGTACTTGACCGTAAATACTTGGTAAGTCGGTGCAAAAGGACTTGAAGGCGTCCGGAGATCACTTGGCAGTGTTTTTTTAGCTACCTGTATTCTTAGAATAGAAGACTTTGTTAGAATAGTTTTGTGTTGTGTTCTGATTTCCGCGTTTTACACTGGAAATCGTGGTTCTATCTTTCTTTACGCGTTGAGCAGAAAGGTATCATTACTGTACCCCAGCTCTACGTTTATTTTCCGTCATTTTTTTATTACAGGACTCTAAGACGTCCGTTTAACGACATGTGTCAGCTTTGGAAATAGCAGGATGCTCTACAAATTTATGTTAATATGACTAGAATAGATAATATGACAGGGCTAATTTTATCAAGTTAGAAATTAATAGTTCAGATAAAATTATGTTTTATAAAATTAACGATTATATTGGTTTAAATCTCATGAGAGCAGTGTTTTTTGTGTTAATATTTATAAATTTGTTGAGAATCCTGCACTTTAATATTTTTGCGGAGACATAAAGTACAGTACAGTACGAGTCTCTGTTTTGTGTTTTCTTTATACATAATTCCTGTATTGTCATCATTGTGTCATAAATCTGCTAAACCATCAATACCTATATTTCTCTTTCCAAAAACTTTAGAGCAGAATTTTGCTTTACTTCATTCCAATTCCACCAAAACCTGTTTTAAAATTGCGGTAACTACGTTGCGGTAGTTTTCATCTCCTTTCCTGTCCTAAGTTACCCCTTACCTGACTACTGTCCTCCATACCCATGTACTGGAGATTCAATACCACTGCTAATCATTACATCCTCACCACAGACGTACTCGGGTCTCTTCTGTGTCGCCATCAACCCTTACAAGAGATTCCCCGTGTACACGACAAGATGTGCCAGGCTGTACCGTGGCAAGCGCCGTTCGGAAGTGCCACCCCACATCTTCGCCATCTCCGACGGTGCCTACGTCAACATGTTGACCAACCACGAGAATCAATCTATGTTGATTACGTAAGTTTTCGTAGTGTTTTTCTAAAGTAAAATTCTTTATAATTAATATAAAATCATAATAAATAATTAAAATGCCACATCTTCAAGAAGAAATTTAAACAACAGATAACTGATTCAAACGTTAAACATGTTTGTTTGAACTAATGATATTAAAAAATGCTTTAAACCAACAGCGGTGAGTCTGGTGCCGGAAAGACTGAGAACACGAAGAAGGTAATTGCGTACTTCGCCACCGTCGGTGCTTCTCAGAAGAAGGACCCGTCCCAGGAGAAGAAAGGATCTCTGGAAGACCAGGTCGTCCAGACTAACCCTGTGCTTGAAGCCTTCGGTAACGCCAAGACCGTCCGTAACGACAACTCTTCTCGTTTCGTAAGTATATTTAATTTAATAAAAACTATTATTATAGTTAACAGAAATTAATCAATGCAGAGTGAGATTGTTTACAACGTGAAAATTATTTTTACTTTAATTAAAATTGTTTTTTGCTTTCTCCCCAGGGTAAATTCATCCGTATCCACTTCGGCCCATCTGGTAAACTGGCTGGAGCTGATATTGAAACCTGTAAGTACTTCTTCCTTTAGTCCTTTAACTATGCAATTCTCAGTCTCAAGACTTAGTTTTGACACTTGAAATCTCCACCAGATCTGCTTGAGAAGGCCCGTGTCATCTCCCAGCAAACCCTTGAGCGTTCTTACCACATCTTCTACCAGATGATGTCTGGTGCCGTCACTGGACTTAAGGGTGCGTATATATTTCGATGAGGGAATCAAAAGTCTAAGAAAATGGAACTTTCCATTATTGAAAATATTTTTTTTAAGAATATATTCGTTGAATTTTGTTGATATAAGAGTAATTGAACCAATTTTAAAGTGTAATCATGGAAAGTCTCATAATTTTAAATTGTTATAAATATATAGACTTGTTAATGTTTCTTTAAATTACATTGAATATGCAATAAATAAAATGATTAAAGATAAATATTAACTTAATACAGTAAAATAATGTTTAAATTAAGATATACCAAGAGTTGTTACAAGTTTCTTTGAATTGGCAGTCTACACCAACAATAGAATATCTTATGTTGATGAACCGATATTTTAACATGTACGTGTACACTATGATATTAACATGTATTTCAATATTTAGAGATGTGTTTGCTGTCAAACGACATATATGACTATTACATCGTATCACAAGGAAAAACTACCATCCCCAACGTAGATGATGGCGAGGAATGTACTTTAACTGACGTAAGTTCGGCTTCCATTGAACAGGAGGTCGTATGAATTGTCATGTTCTACCACTCAGTCACAGGGTCGCATGTAACCGATCAGTGACTGACGCATCTCACCTTTGTATCGGCACGAGAAAACCTTAGCATTTTTTTCACCTCAACCAGAACAATGAGATGCACCTGTTTTCTTTTAGTTGAGAACCTGTTTTATTTTAGTTCGGAACCTGTTTTCTTTTAGTTGAGGACCTATCTTCCTTTAGTTAGACACCTTTCATTTATGATTTTGACTGGCGTCTTTTATAGAAATCTGCCTTTTATCCAACGACGTCAATGACTACCACATCGTGGCCCAGGGCAAGACCTCAATTCCTGGTGTCGATGACTGCGAGGAAATGAGACTTACCGATGTGAGTCCAGAACTTGACGACGGGCTCAATCTATCTTCATTTTATTGCTGCTTGCTTTGCTTACCATTGAGTTGAGGCTCAGTTTATGCATGTGTATGTCAGGTATTTTGGTATTTTACAGAAATAACGATGCTAAGCAACCGCATCTCGGACTATCCCCTCATAAGTCAAGGGAAGACACGTATACCTGGAGTTAACGATGGTGAAGAATTTGAATTGACGGTCGTAAGTCTCGAAACTACGCAAGGAGCGTGCGTCTTATTACAGATATGCGTGTATTGGGTCCGATTTATGGTGATTCTAGGCGGCGAAATAGCAAAAGGCAGACTCAAATTAGATACCGATATTTCATCTCTATTTTTTTGGTAAATTAACGTCATTGATTGATTATAAAGAACTATTGACCGAAGCATGTAATCAGTAGTACGTCTTTCGTTACGTAACCGATACTCAATCACCAAACACCAAAATTTCTGGCATACACCTGTACTGCCCGCTCCCTGCAACTGTTCAAAAGGGCTTTATGCACATTTTTATTTTGTCTCCAATTCCCGATCCAGCACAAGCACAACCACACGAACTAATATGTACAGACATGACATGGACAGTTAGGGTTTTAGCGGAATTTTCAGGCCGATCCCCTGATGTCTAGTAGAATTAACTACTTATTCAATTTTGTGGTTTAATTGGCAGAAATGTGTCTGTTGTCCAACGACATATACGATTACCATAACGTCTCTCAGGGTAAGATTACCATCCCAAACATTGATGATGGAGAGGAATTGCAGCTGACGGACGTAAGTGAAATAAAAACATGAAAATGAAATGATCCCGTAAACGTAAGCTACGTGACGCAAAAAGAAAACTGTACTACAAAATACAGAAAAGCGTTTTGAAGGAATGCCATTACCTTTGACGCTAATGGAAGATTTCCTTATTAATGAGACGAAAATCATGATTTTAGAATTTAGTAGTAGCTCTAATACATTTTGAAATTACACATTATGTGTAAAAATTTATTATGCCCTTGCACTTTTGTATACTTAGAGACAAATTGTAGAATGTCATGTGCACCAAATCCTACATTACGCAAATTTCTACAGATGCCTAATAAGCCTAATGCTTCCACTTCTTATATTAACCCTTTAAATATAACGGTAAGTACAAGTTTTAGTTATAAGATCTTTTCATCCCCAGCTTGATATTCTTTCAAAAATATAATTATTTATTATGACGACTTGTTTCTTTATAAAAAAAAAACATTATTTTTATCATACTAAGATCTGTCGTCATTTCAGTTACGAATTGTTTTTAAATCCTACATGAGATTCAACACAATATCCACTGTAAATTTTTCTTGCAAATTTTCATGCTATATACTAATATGAATTTTGTTATATAGCAAGCCTTCGACATCCTGGGTTTCACCCAGGAGGAGAAGGACAACGTATACAAGATTACCGCTGCTGTCATGCACATGGGTTGCATGAAGTTTAAGCAGAGGGGTCGCGAGGAACAGGCTGAAGCTGATGGTACCGATGTAAGTTAAACTAAAACTTCATGTGCCCAAAATTCTTCCAAAGTAGTTACTAATATATCCCAATGTTACATAAAATTAAATATTTTTCTATTATATGTTTACAGGATGGTAACAAGGTTGCCGCTCTCCTCGGTGTCGATGTAGCGGACTTGTACAAGAACTTGCTTAAGCCCCGCATCAAGGTCGGAAACGAGTTCGTCACCCAGGGTCGTAACAAGGACCAGGTTACCAACTCCGTCGGTGCTCTTTGCAAGGGCATGTTCGATCGTCTCTTCAAGTGGCTGGTCAAGAAATGTAACGAGACTCTTGACACCAAACAAAAGAGGCAACACTTCATTGGTGTACTGGATATTGCTGGTTTCGAAATCTTCGACGTGAGTATCTGCACAAAGGCCTCTTAAATATTAAGGAATCATATACAATGAATTCAATCTGTATGATCCTTCAAATATTTTGAGTAATATGTAGTAATACTATATTATTTTCCAATTCTTTGATAGTAATGAAAATTTATTATTTGGTTTAATGGGTTTGAACAACTATGTAATAACTTCACAAATTAGAAACTACAACAAATTTTCAACCATCACGTGTTTGTGTTGGAGCAAGAAGAATACACGAGGGAAGGCATTCACTGGAAATTTATTAACTTTAGAATGGACTTATTGGCCTGCATTGATCTTTTTGAAAAGGTACACCGATTGTTCCCAGCTCTCGGTTGGACCACTGTATTTTTTTTCCATGTGTTTAATATACATTAAGTTTTCAGCCCTTATGATAGCCCACCCACTACTTAGACATCAATCATTAATATGTTTTTCATACTGTTCATATAAAAGTTCAACGGTTTCGAGCAACTCTGCATTAACTTCACCAATGAGAAGCTGCAGCAGTTCTTTAACCACCACATGTTCGTACTCGAACAAGAGGAGTACAAGAGGGAAGGCATTAATTGGGCCTTCATCGATTTCGGAATGGACTTGCTAGCTTGTATCGATCTGATCGAGAAGGTAATAGTCGATCGTGTCTCGCCTCGTCACGCCCGTCGTCGCCGGAAGCAGTCTTGACGGGCTCATGTTTGATTTTAATACTGAGAACTCAAGCGTAAACTAGCTTGATTTCTCCTGATTGGTTCCATCATCCGATCATGACACAACTACGAAATATGATCCGTAGTCTGATCTACCTAAACCCTAACCTAACACTCCACATTACTTATCTACCTGCAGTTCAACGGTTTTGAACAACTCTGCATTAACTTCACCAACGAGAAACTCCAGCAATTCTTTAACCATCACATGTTCGTTCTGGAACAAGAAGAATACCATCGCGAAGGCATCGAATGGACTTTCATTGACTTTGGCATGGATCTCCAAATGTGCATTGACCTTATTGAAAAGGTAGTTGGCGTAAAACAACGATGAACGCTTGCTTACGCCAAGTGAGTTCTCGAATAATGTTCACAAAGTAAATATCAATAAATCAAGACATTTGTTTCTGTCTTCACTGCTGAAATTTATTCGAAGACTCTATCAATGCTACTGTGCCCTTTGTTTTTTTTTTGTGTGTCTCCTACTGTGTGTTTTTCTTCTATACTATCAATAAACCTTCAAGAACATGTGAACACAGGACAACTTTTGCAATATTTAGTGACTAATCAGTGGTCTTAATTATTTTTTCCATGTCTGCGCGATCCAGATGAACGGGTTTAATCAAATCTGTGTTAACTTTACCAACGAAAAATTGCAACAGTACTTTAACCATTTCATGTTCGTCCTAGAACAAGAGGAGTATGAAAGAGAAGGGATCCAATGGACCTTTATAGATTTTGGTATGGATCTCCAAGCGACAATTGATTTGATAGAGAAGGTATTAGTGTTAAATATATGGCTTGAGGAAATAGGCGCGCGCAGAGCTTCAAGCTGAATCGTCTGCAAGTGCAATTTGCTGGCTGTTCCCCGTTCCACAGTATTATGTAGGCAGTGAAATTTGACGCAAATATGCAAGCGAAGCTACTGCAAACTCTTATAAAATATTTTAATTTGCATTTTGCTATCGTGACCCCCAGTAAATATCTAAATACACCGCTCTCAGGATCGCACGCGACTCGCAGAACATTAGTTAAATAATAAAAATGTAACAAATGTCTAACTCATTTGAGTTTCAGTAACATTAATTGCTCTAATAAAATTATTGCAAATAGCCTTAATATGCACTTAAAAGCTTTTACACCATACAGAAAGTAACAAAATACAAATTTCTATATGCATGCTGCTTAAAAAACATCTATGTACTAAGTTAAAATTTTTGTGTATCCAGAATCCAATGCAATTGCAAGATATTTGTTAAGTACTTTTATTTACAAATTCAATATATTTTTCAATAATAGTAAACTTTCTTACATTTCTGCCACATTTTTTTATGTATACACATAAGCGTATATTATAAATTCTAATCTACTTGGTACCATTACAGCCTATGGGTATCCTCTCCATCCTTGAGGAAGAGTCTATGTTCCCGAAAGCCACCGATCTGACCTTCGTTGAGAAGTTGAACAACAACCACTTGGGCAAGTCTGCCCCGTACCTAAAGCCCAAACCCCCCAAGCCAGGTTGCCAAGCCGCTCACTTTGCCATTGGTCATTACGCCGGTAATGTAAGTATCATGAATTTCTAGTAAATCTTTGAAACTTCCGACGTCAATTCACTCTTCAGATAGAGCTAAAGTATTTTTTGTATCTTAAAACAGGTCGGTTACAACATTTCTGGATGGCTTGAGAAGAACAAGGATCCTCTTAACGACACTGTCGTTGATCAGTTCAAGAAGGGTCAGAACAAACTGTTGGTGGAAATCTTTGCTGACCATCCCGGTCAGTCTGGTGATCCTAGCGGTGGCGCCGGTGGCAAGGGTACGCAACATCATTCAATATTCAATATACCCTTAAATGAAATTTTTATGAAATTGATGTAATTAAATTTTTTTGAAATTTTAAGTATCACTCTAATGGTGGGGACGACAGGTATCATGAGCAACTCTTTAATTTTCTTTACACCTTAGACGATACATAAATCATCAACATCTCAATTTCACAATAAGACTGATACCAGGTTAACACATACCTAAAAACTTGGTCCATTTCATTGTTACACCACTCATAGAACATTTTAATAAGAACAAAGGCACTAGAGGGGATTCTAGTGATTGGTTCTATAGCCTTTACCATATTCTAACCTTTATTTTGAATGAAAAATAGGTGGCAAGCGCGCTAAAGGTTCTGCCTTCCAGACTGTATCATCACTCTACAGGGTAAACCCGAAAATACAATCACCGCGATTTGCTTCTGTGTCTCCTTCGTAGCTTCACTGTCTTCGTCTATCAATCTGCTTGAATCTAACTCTCGACCAATGGAATTATCATTCAAAATCTTAACTTTTTCTTTATAATATTTTTTAAATTCCATGGTAGTAGAGTTAGCATGCCCTATGCGCTTTCTATGTAATCATGTCTATGTCTATACAACACAGCTCATGTCGCAGCCCATCGTCCCGCAGGTGTTTGTCCACGAGTATGTTTAAGTGGTGTCATTGTGATTGTCCTTGTACTAATAGTGGCTTGTTAATGTACGTCCAATAGGTGGTCGCGGTAAGAAGGGAGGTGGTTTCGCCACTGTGTCTTCCGCTTACAAGGTTTTTAAATATTTCAAATTATTGACATGATTTAGTGTTATTTTGTTTTTTTTTTTTATCAATACTGATGCAGGCGCACCTACGTAAATGTAGTTCTGCATCGGGTGTTTTATTTTATGTAGTTCGATACCTGGATTTACTTAAAGGTAATTTTGTCATCATTTCACCTCATGCTTACATATATTGTACTGCATAATATATGTACGGTCAGTTTAATGCACCCTCATTCATTGTAGACGCACTGTAATCACTAAAGTGTGTCCGACAATATTTGTTTAGCTGCAAAAGTAGTAACTTAAAAACTCTTACGACCCTACGTTTGCCGCTGTGAAACTAATAATTTTGATGTTGTTGTTTTTTATGTTTTAACATAATTGTGTGATTCTACGTGCTGCCATTTTCCACGAAAATACTTCGGAAATTGCATCTCTTATGTGTGTTTTGCTTCTATATGTTCTTAAAGATAATTTCTGGATACTAGATAGACTAGACAGAAATGATCTTCTTGTTTTGTTAGTGACAAAATTCTATGTTGAAAAGTACATTTTACTGTGTTGTAACGTCTGTAGCAATATGAAAATTTCTAACGATTCATTTCTACAGGAACAACTTAACAACTTGATGCAAACGCTGAGGTCTACCCAACCTCACTTCGTGCGTTGTATTATCCCCAACGAGTTGAAACAGCCTGGTAAGTACAAGTCAAAAAAATCTCTGTTGAAAGATATTACTCTTGTTGTATCTAGATCGTTGAAACTAATATATATTTAATTACTTTGTTTAGTGATCCTTAGGCATTTTTAAGAAAATGTTTTCTATCGTTGATTTCAAGTGATATCTGTAACTTTGTCCTACAGGTCTCATCGACTCTCACCTTGTGATGCACCAGCTGACATGTAACGGTGTGCTTGAAGGCATCCGTATTTGCCGTAAAGGTTTCCCCAACAGGATGGTCTACCCTGACTTCAAGCTTCGGTAAGAATTCGATATTAACAAACTAAACCAAATCTATTTCAGTAGCCAAGTGGCCTTACCACAAAAATTTATGATATCAAGAGTCATCAAATATTTCGGTTATTTTATTTTCATAGAAGTGTTTAAATTTATTTTGATATGCTCATAATTTTGCCTCGTGAATCTAAACAAAATTCTTCAGGCTCTCGTATATTCGGACAGACATTTTATTCTGGTACTGCAACTGACGGCTTGACGTCATCAGACATTCGTGCAGCTATGAGTAACAACTTCTAAAATTATTTTGATGACTCCTATTTCACTCATAGTTTTATTTTTTCTTCAAGGTGAAAAAGGATATGTATATACTTGTACCGCTCTTGTTTAATTTTGAACATCTGAATAATTTGTTATTTAATAAACAGTTACATGATTCTTGCGCCCGCCATCATGACTGCTGAAAAAGATCCTAAAGAGGCGGCTAGAAAGTGTTTGGAGGAAGTGGGTCTTGATCCCGAAAGCTATCGTATTGGCCACACAAAGGCAAGGCAGAAATTAATACCACCCTTGAAGGGTGTAGCATGTAATAGTTGAACCGGACTTTTAGAAAAATCTATAAAAAAATAGATTTGTTTTATATCCTCCGTACTTGGTTTGCCTCCACGAACGTTTTTATGTCATTCATAATTTGTTCAATCATAGTAGTTTGTCAATCATGATTTTGCACCTAGCCCACACCTCAATCTAGATATTGTCATCTGGTCATGTGGTTCCTTTTGTATACCTATTGCGTGGAAATTTCTGAAACATTGAAATGCTTTCAGAAATTTCTGTTATACCTTTACTCCTTCCATTCGACCCTTAAAGATACTAAGGACATTGTATCTCTGTATTGGTATGTGAACGACTATAATACAACAATCCCTCATTGTGTGTCCATATATTTTGAAAATGTAGCTACAAGATCCTGGCCCCTCAAGCTGTGGAAAAGGAATCCGATCCTAAGAAAGTCGCCCAGATCATCTTGGAAACTACCGGCTTGGACGTCGAATCCTACCGTCTGGGTCACACTAAGGCATGTCTTATACCCCTGAAAGTAGTTAGCAGTTTGAGACCCGCGGTCCAAAACACCTGGTGGATTGCGAGGCTTAAATTAGCTTTTTGGAATTCAGCACCTCATGAAACTGGTGTCATAATTCATTACCTTTTACATTTAATTTTTTCCTCGGAGTCCAATGTA
Organism: Euplagia quadripunctaria; assembly: GCA_963859945.1. Classification (NCBI taxonomy): domain Eukaryota; kingdom Metazoa; phylum Arthropoda; class Insecta; order Lepidoptera; family Erebidae; genus Euplagia; species Euplagia quadripunctaria. Next base: position 2,262,006 of record OY982570.1, on the reverse strand, counting down.
CTAAGACTCCTGTGTGCGTTCCTCTATCCTTTACCTGATACAAAATACACTCTTTATTATACTTTGTGTACTCCTACAACGCAGATACAAAATTCTGTGCCCGAACCTCGTCAAAGAGCCCATTACACCTGAGAATGCTACCAAGAAAATCCTTGAACATACCGGCTTGGATTCGGAGTCTTTCAGGCTCGGAAAGACAAAGGTAGAGCTCTAGCATGCTCAACAGAACCTACACGATACTAAACTTCCTTTTCTACCTACATTGCATGGCGCTGTAACTAAATTAATTTTATTTCTGTTCTTTATATCTGTGTGTGCTACTAGTGTTTATTCTTCAGAGATATTTATAAACAGGTGAATATGACATACTAACTAGAAAACTTTTTCTTTTGCAAATTATAATAATTAATTTCACAAGTTATAAGTTTATATAGAAAAAAAAAGTATTAAAAGATTTACCACCGGCACGACACGTGATCCGTTCTTAACACTTATAATGTGCGAGCAGGTATTCTTCCGCGCCGGTGTCCTGGGTCAGATGGAAGAGTTGCGTGACGACAGACTGTCCAAGATTGTCTCATGGCTCCAGGCTTACATCCGTGGTTACCTGTCCCGTAAGGACTACAAGAAGCTGCAGGAACAGAGGTAAACTATTACAATTTTTTTTCTCTTTTAACAGGCTTGGTCCTTTCGATTTGGCACATAATTTTTTATTTTATTTTTAAAGGTTGGCTCTCCAAGTTGTCCAGCGCAACTTGCGCAAGTACCTGCAACTCCGCACCTGGCCCTGGTGGAAACTGTGGCAGAAGGTCAAGCCTCTCCTCAACGTCACTCGTATCGAGGATGAGATTGCTGTGAGTATTAAGAATAGTGTTTTTTTTTACAGTTGATAGCAACCTTTATGCTAAAAAATATTATTATCATATATCCTAGTCGCATAAATACATGTAATAGAAATATTTTTCTAGAAAGCACTTAGGACTTGAATAATTAAATTTGACAGTTGCCTCTTATGTGGGTCGCTCTGATCTTGATAAAAATGATCCAGCACATACGGATGTAGGACGCCTGATTCAGTAGTATAAATAGATCGACCGCGCCCACCTGTCGGTTACGCGACACCGCAGGTGCAGATCCATTTCTGGAACGCGCCCCCTCCATGCGTTTTCTCCATACCTCACAATGTTAGAGTTGCGTGGGCGATGTTCAACCCGCGCCGCTGGAAAACTCCAGCGACTCTCAGTAGCGGAGTGGTCGGCGGCGCGTACACCACCTACCCTACCAACACTTTCGAACGAACCGAATACATTTGCATTCCTTTTAGCCTTTCTTATTGATGTTTTTATTAAATAATTAAATAATATACAATGTCGACCGCGGTTCATTTATCGGAGTGGAACGGGGATAACGGTGCGGATGTGTTACAGGCCCTCACTGAGAAGGCACAAAAAGCTCAGGAGGCTTTCGAGAAGGAAGAGAAGCTCCGCAAAGAAGTTGAGAGCCTTAATGCCAAGCTGCTCGAAGAGAAGCAGGCTCTGCTTTCCTCCATCGAGGGCAAGGAGGGTAACCTCTCCGAGATCCAGGAACGCGCTGCCAAGCTCAATGCGCAGAAGGGTGACCTCGAGCTCCAGCTCAGGGTAAGTAGCTTAAACTATTAATCTTAGGATTAGATTATTTCATTCAAAATGTTATAAACAAGCTTGCAATATTTTAAAATTATTAGTGTGATTAATTATTAGTGAAACTGAAATAGAAACCAGAATTTAGGTCGTGAAGCTTACGCGATGAAAATCTGAAAGCCAATTAATCTAATTAAATTAAACGACATTTCCTGTGACCGAAAATCACGTTGTGTTACGAGCCAAATATGTAGTTTCATACTATATCTTATACAATGTTGCAAATGAACTCACAGGTTAACTACACTCGATTCCTTAAATAAACACTAGTTTTGTTTACACGGAAAACAATTTGAACGTGTTTAAAATAACTGTAAGTCTGCAGTTTATACAGTTTTATTGCGAATACGCAATTGCCTTGTTCGATTACGTGGCGATAGAAATAAAACAGATGCGTACAATAAAACAAAGGTGTCTCAAATAAAACCTGACTCAGAAAATAATTCGAATTCTTTTACTTTGTAGGACACCCAGGACCGTCTTACTCAGGAAGAAGATGCCCGCAACCAACTATTCCAGGCTAAGAAGAAGTTGGAGCAGGAAGTCTCCGGCCTGAAGAAGGACGTTGAGGACTTGGAACTTTCGGTTCAAAAATCGGAACAGGACAAAGCCACCAAGGACCACCAGATCCGCAACTTGAACGACGAGATCGCCCACCAGGACGAGCTCATCAACAAGTTAAACAAGGAGAAGAAGCTCCAGGGAGAATCTAACCAGAAGACCTCTGAAGAGCTCCAGGCCGCTGAGGACAAAGTCAACCACCTCAATAAGGTTAAGCAGAAGTTGGAGCAGACCCTTGACGAGCTTGAGGACTCTCTTGAGCGTGAAAAGAAACTACGCGCTGATGTTGAGAAGAACAGGAGGAAGGTTGAGGGAGATCTTAAGCTTACCCAAGAGGCCGTCGCTGACCTTGAGAGGAACAAGAAGGAGCTCGAACAGACCATCCAGCGCAAGGACAAGGAAATCTCATCCCTCACTGCCAAACTTGAGGACGAGCAATCCCTTGTCAGCAAGCTTCAGAAACAGATCAAGGAACTGCAAGGCCGCATTGAGGAGCTCGAGGAGGAAGTTGAATCTGAACGCCAGGCTCGCGCTAAGGCTGAGAAGCAGCGTGCCGACCTTGCTCGCGAACTTGAGGAGTTGGGTGAACGTCTTGAAGAGGCTGGCGGTGCTACATCTGCCCAAATTGAGCTCAACAAGAAGCGTGAAGCTGAGCTCAGCAAACTCCGCCGTGACCTGGAGGAGGCCAACATCCAGCACGAATCTACCCTCGCCAACCTACGCAAGAAGCACAACGATGCCGTCTCCGAAATGGGTGAACAACTCGACCAGCTCAACAAGCTCAAGGCCAAGTAAGTACTTAATTTTATTACTGCTAAACACCATTAGATAAAGTGACTTGTGTCTCGTTTTATTACTATCGGTGATTCATCAAAATCGGTGAACGGATACATCTGGATTTCTAATCGGATTTAAATATAGGTTTATTGATCTATAATGCAATATTCAGGGCTGAGCATGATCGTGCGTCATGCTACAACGAGCTTAACAACACTCGCGCGGCCATTGACCAAGTGGCCAGAGAGAAGGTAACATGTCATCCTTTGGGGCATGTTGGCCTGGGGTGAACCTTGCATGGACCTAAACTACGACCCTCAACACACATGATTCTTGTACCATTCCTCACCGTTTAGAACAGTTGTTGACGGAATACTAAAATTGTTTTGTTATTCATCTATCCAGGGCTGAGAAAGAACGCTCTCAGTACTTTAGCGAAGTCAATGACCTTCGTGCAGGTGTCGACCACTTGTCCAACGAAAAGGTACAAAGAATAAAAGATAATGTTGGCAATATTCAAGAGCTTCGCTTTACAGCTTATTAAATATCTGAAGAGAATACAGCAAAGAAAACACATCACACTTAATATACCCATGACAAAGAATTTACCTTAATAATACTAATCCGATCATCTGAGTAGGTATGCCATGAAAGCTAAAACCGCATTCACCTGTGAGTGATTATTGTAATAATACCAAAAAAAAAATATATCTGAAATGGAATGATAATAAAATCAAATGCATGAAATAGTAACAATATCAAATCTAAACTATTTTAAGATTTTTTGTTGTCAGTTAAAACATAATACTAATCTAAGAAGATCTATATCTTTCTTTAAGTCTTTTTTCTTTTTAATGTTTTGACCTTGTGCAGTAACCTGTTCATTTTACGATTTATTGATATACTAAAAGAAATTTAGTTGTTTTTTCATTTTAATATTTTACATTTATGCTATTATTTTAACTGGAAATTTTTAATTAACACATAACAATAATCACATTCAATTACCAATTTGCAAATCCATTCAAAATTAATATTCATTAATAATCATTTCACGGTATTAATCAATTATTTTATTTAGGCTGCTCAAGAGAAGATCGTTAAGCAGCTACAACACCAGCTCAACGAAGTCCAGGGTAAGGCTGATGAGGCCAACAGGACCCTCAACGACCTCGATGCCGCCAAGAAGAAGCTGTCCATTGAGAACTCTGACCTCCTTCGCCAGTTGGAAGAGGCCGAGTCCCAGGTGTCTCAGCTCTCCAAGATCAAGGTGTCCCTCACCACTCAGTTGGAGGACACCAAGAGGCTCGCCGACGAGGAAGCTAGGGTGTGTATTTTATATAGTAGTTGTAGTAATTTTGCAATAAGGTACGTAGTAAAGCCAGCCAAACCATTATCAAAATTAATGAAACCCTTTTTCTACAGGAACGCGCTACCCTTCTTGGCAAGTTCCGCAACTTGGAGCACGACCTCGACAACATCCGCGAACAGGTCGAAGAGGAAGCCGAAGGCAAGGCTGACCTCCAGCGTCAACTGTCCAAGGCCAACGCCGAGGCCCAGCTCTGGCGTTCCAAGTACGAGTCCGAAGGTGTTGCCCGCTCCGAGGAACTTGAAGAGGCCAAGCGCAAGCTCCAGGCCCGCCTTGCCGAGGCCGAGGAGACCATTGAGTCCCTCAACCAGAAGGTTGTTGCCCTTGAGAAGACCAAGCAGCGTCTCGCTACCGAGGTTGAAGACCTGCAGCTCGAGGTCGACCGTGCCACTGCCATCGCTAACGCTGCTGAGAAGAAGCAGAAGGCCTTCGACAAGATCATTGGAGAATGGAAACTCAAGGTTGATGACCTCGCCGCTGAGCTCGACGCCAGCCAGAAGGAATGCCGCAACTATTCCACCGAACTCTTCCGTCTCAAGGGTGCCTACGAAGAAGGCCAGGAGCAGCTTGAGGCTGTGCGCCGTGAGAACAAGAACCTCGCCGATGAAGTTAAGGACTTGCTTGACCAGATCGGTGAAGGTGGCCGCAACATCCACGAGATCGAGAAGGCCAGGAAGCGCCTTGAAGCTGAGAAAGATGAACTCCAGGCCGCCCTCGAAGAGGCTGAATCTGCTCTTGAGCAGGAAGAGAACAAGGTCCTGCGTGCTCAACTTGAGCTGTCTCAGGTCAGACAGGAGATCGACAGGCGTATCCAGGAGAAGGAGGAGGAATTCGAAAACACTCGCAAGAACCACCAGCGTGCCCTCGACTCCATGCAGGCTTCCCTAGAAGCCGAGGCTAAGGGCAAGGCTGAGGCCCTGCGCATGAAGAAGAAGCTTGAGGCTGACATTAACGAACTGGAAATTGCTCTTGACCACGCCAACAAGGCCAACGCTGAGGCCCAGAAGAACATTAAACGCTACCAGGCACAGATCAAGGACCTCCAGACCGCCCTTGAGGAGGAACAGCGCGCCCGTGATGATGCCCGTGAACAGCTCGGCATCTCTGAGCGCCGCGCCAATGCACTCCAAAACGAACTTGAAGAGTCGCGCACTCTGCTTGAACAGGCTGACCGCGCCCGCCGTCAAGCTGAACAGGAACTCGGTGACGCTCACGAACAGCTTAACGAGCTGTCCGCCCAGAGCGCCTCCCTTTCAGCTGCCAAGAGGAAACTTGAGTCTGAGCTGCAGACCCTGCACTCTGACCTCGATGAACTCCTCAACGAGGCTAAGAACTCTGAAGAGAAGGCTAAGAAGGCTATGGTTGACGCGGCTCGCCTGGCTGATGAACTCCGTTCTGAACAGGAGCACGCTCAGACCCAGGAGAAACTGCGCAAGGCCCTGGAACAACAGATTAAGGAACTGCAAGTCAGGCTTGATGAGGCTGAGGCTAACGCACTCAAGGGAGGCAAAAAGGCTATTCAAAAGCTCGAACAGAGGGTCAGGGAGCTCGAGAACGAACTTGATGGTGAACAGAGGAGGCACGCTGATGCTCAAAAGAACCTCCGCAAATCAGAGAGGCGTATCAAGGAGCTCACCTTCCAGGCTGAGGAGGACCGCAAGAACCACGAGCGTATGCAGGACCTGGTTGACAAACTGCAACAGAAGATCAAGACCTACAAGAGGCAGATCGAAGAGGCGGAAGAAATCGCCGCCCTCAACTTGGCTAAGTTCCGCAAGGCACAACAGGAGTTGGAGGAGGCTGAAGAAAGAGCAGACCTTGCCGAGCAGGCCATCAGCAAATTCCGTGGCAAGGGACGTGCGGGTTCTGCTGCGAGAGGAGTCAGTCCGGCGGTAAGTTTCTAAATATAACGAGGAAATATCTGTGGACGTAGAAATATGATATCATAACGAAGTTATTGAGAATTTTATTACTAGATGATTAAATTTGTCAGTACAAATGTAAAGAATTTACAGAAATTTAAATAGTATTTTGAGGTCCACCGATATTGTCATGAAAATGCGGTACGAAATTATTCTGAGATATTAAACAGTATTCTTTGATCCAGGCGTCCATTAAAGGGCGTCCATAGATCATCACTGGACTTTTAAGTAAGTTAGCTACTTTTGCACGTCACCTACAGCACTATGGGCAGTGCAGCTCCTGTAGAATAGCATCCGAGAAATTACTCCCTTATATATTCCACTTATATTGAATTTTCAGCGTGGTTGAATTTAGATATAATTTGGACAAACAGCGTATAACTTTGGCTCAGATTTCACTGATTATAATATGTATGCCAAGAATGTTTCCCGCATGCCTTGAAATGTCACTTTAATATTTGACAAGGATAATAATATATTTTGTGTATGTTTGCAGCCCCAGCGCCCGCGTCCCACCTTCGCTGACGGCTTCGGCACCTTCCCACCAAGGTTCGACCTGGCGCCCGAAGATTTCTAAACGTTCCACTACAAAAAACGGACTGTACAGATTTTTCGTTGAAATGTAACTTTTTTTATACATAGCAGTTGAATACGTGTTACGAAAGCGTGAAACGAGAAACTGTAAAAAAAATTGTAAGCCAAACAAAAAAATATACACTAGTGATTTAATCTTTTTACGAAAGGCTATTTTGTAACTTGTTGATATTTATTTATATTATTTATTACCGTGGAGTATGTATCGAGAGTGCGAGATGGCGAGAGACGCCCGCGGGCCGCGCCTGCGCATGTTCGAATGAGACACGCCCCCCACCCCCGCACCGCGACCGGCCCGCAAGCCTCTCTCGCTATTCTCATTTTGACATCTAATAAAGCGATATCGTTGTCATAAAATACTACACTTGACTTTTTATTTTAATGATTACCTCCTGAACCTACAAAAAATATTTAGCAAGATTTTCATGGAGAAATACCGATATATACAAGTATATCTATATTATTATTACTACTACTATAGGGCTGCCATTCGTCCGGGTTTCCCCAGATTTGTCCTAGTTTAGAGGGCGTCCGGGGAGCGTCCGGGTCGGGTTTTCAAAAAGTGTCCGGGTAAAACCCTATGACACTCTATGGCAGGGGCAACTTATAATTATTAGATGAGCAAGCTGTTTAATTTAATAAAAAATGGAATCGGTGTTTTTTTTAAGGTGTCCGGGAAAGAATCTTGATTTTGACACATGTGTCCGGGATTTTTGAGGAGCTTGTCCGGCGTCTGCAATTTAAGCGATGGCAGGCCTACTACTGCTATAAAGCTGTACTAATATTATAAAGTTCAAGAGTTTGTTTGTTTGGTTGAATGCACTAATCTCAAGAACTACTGGCTCAAACTGAAAAATTCTTTTAGTGTTGGATAGTCCATATAACGAGGAAGGTTATATAACATCACGCTACGACCAATAGGAGCGGAGCAGTGACCATAAACGCTGACGAAACTGCGGGGATGGCTAGTAATAATATTATACCCAAATCTAGACCCAAAGAGAGGCCTGAGTAGAGCTAGAAATATGGGTTTTTAGAATGCGGATATACTGATTTTTTATAAATATATAAATAAATACACCCAGAGCGAGAGTTAACCACGATCCCCGACGCGGCAGTCGAACGCACTACCTCCGCGTCACAGAGGTCTCAACACATGAAGACACATACATGAAGTTCTCATATATTATGAGAACATATTGTATAAATAAATATCTGCTGTTACGGAACTGGAACAGAACCATTTGATAAGCATAACCAATTTTATGGGATAGGGGCAAACGAGCAGACGGGTCACCTAATGGTGACTACCGCCATACTCTCTTTGTAACTCAAGAGTCAGAAATGTGTTGATTGCCTTTAAGGTGGGAGTAGGAGAAGTGGAAAAGGGGAAGAAACCCCCCTCGTTAAGGCTTCTGGTAACCTTACTCACTCGGCGAAACACAACTCAATCATTGTTTCACGCCAGTTTTCCGTAAGGGCCGTGGTAATATTAGAAAAAAAAACATGAAGTGATTTTTATTGATATTTGTTCTAGATCTGTAACGTAAACGTAGGCATATGTAACTTAATAGGTACATATGCACATTACTGTAAGATGTCCTACTCCGAGACTGTCTTGATAGGAAGTCTTGTATTCATTTGAGGACATTGGGCCCATTCCCGTTCTTGTCACAGGTATGTGGGATGGGTGACGTTACATATTTTGCAATTTTACACATAGAACTGAAGAAACGAAAACAGCAGTTTCAATATTATTATTTTTATAATGCTTTTATAAACAAATCTTGGAAGTAATTTAAAAATTAAAGTGAAAAATTTAAATTTTAAGATTTAAAATACTTCTAATTGTCGTATCGAAATGAAGCATAAGTAATTTGGATGACAATACTGTAAAGATTGGGGGGTAGTGCGGTTCTCGGGTTCGGGGGTCACTGATGAGAGGAGGTTAATTAAAAGATTTAACAAGCACGTATGACGTTATAATAAATATTAAGCTTTACGAGTAACACATTTAACAATAATTATCAAACAATTCCATAAAATAAATTGAACAATTCATTATTTCTTAAGTAGACCGTGCTGACTTCCACGGTGACTCCGAAGTGACTCTTTCATATTCTGACATTTATACATTTCAAAATATTTAGAATTCGATTCAGTGCAGACTTCTCACTCGCCAAAATTAACGTATGCCACTGAGGTGTGATAATACTATAATTTGGCACCTTAGAGCTGATCTGATGATGGAGCCAGGATGTGGACGGTGAAGCTCTTCACTGGCTTCTATCAAACTAATCGAGCTTAGGCTCATATGATTCGTTTTGACGAGTCCCACAGATTAAGCTTAGTAGCAAGGGTCTGATGATGAAGCCAGGCGATGGAGGTGGAGAAACTCTTTTTTACTTTTTTTTACTGTTTTACTAAACTATAATTAATTTTTTTTATAAAATCAAGTTCAAGTTGTGTTTTAAAACTTTAGATTTTGACATGTGACCTCACTAAGGTTATAAACCTCCAACGGCCCTTGTCTCATGATGTCACACTGGGTTAACTCCCTCACCTCATTAATGTGTGACGTAATTTATGGTTGGCTCCAATTAGACCACATCCGGTCAAATGTTATCGAGACCACCATGACTTGTATATAATAATAATTAATAATAATTGTTGCCAATAAACCTGACATCATTAACATCAGATCCCAAACTAGGCAGAGCCTGTACTATGGTAACCAGACTGTTGATAAACATACTTATTTATTTCTAAATACATACATATTATAGATAAATTACACACAGAACAAATAATTGACACAGAACAAATAATCGTGCTCATCACACAAATATTTGTCCTGGGTGGGAATCGAAGCCACGACCTCTGACTCATAAGCGTTAGGTTTGTGTATGTGTGCATGTATGTACGTATATATATATATAGATATGTATATGTATACAATATGCATTTTTCTAAATTTAAATTGAAAGTACCACATGTTTGAAATGCTTTAACAAACAAGTATAAAAATTAAATATACTATCTCCGATGGCGGACGCTGACGACTGTAACACAGTTAATTACTACTACAGTCGTCAACGCTAATCTCTTCGTTATTGTAAATTAAATAATATCTAATCATGTTCAAATTAAGAAAAGAGCAATTTGTAAAAACTTGTTTGCAACAATAAACTATTATTATTATTATTGTGCTCCTCTTAGTTTGTAATATGCTCGTTTACATTTATAGAATGGAAGATGTTTTGCACATTGGTTAGTCTAAATTGTGGTGGTTGAACTAATTTATTTCGTTCTCTAGTAATACAATTATGTCTTTCACATTGTTTTGTAAATAGATGAAATTTTTTTCTGACATACATAATGTTTTCATAAATATACTGACAAGGCACCGTCAGGATATTAATTTTCTTATATAGATCCCTAACGGATTCACGACTAAGTAGAGTATTAATAGCTCTGATAGCTCTTTTCTGCAGAATGAGTAATAGATACCATATCTGCAGCACGCCCTCACAATGGAACACCGTAGGACGTGACACTGTGGAAATAATTATAGAAAACTGGTCTTGCAGTATCTATGTATGTTAATTGGCGAACTTTACTTACAGCAGAACTTAGCCGCTTTGAAAGCGATGATAAGTGAGGGTCCATTGTAACCTAGAATCTAGCGTTATCCCTAGGAAAACCGTTTCATTGACAAAATCTTTTTTTTTTTACGTGTGGAAACCCCCACGGGTCGTCACCCCACCTGGGATAAGCGGTAGGGTGGTATGTCGGACTCGAACCGACTAAAACCACACGGTGTTCCATCACAGTCCATATTACCAGGGCCTCAGGTGTACCCTTAGAAGGAAATCCCTGTGAACCTTGGCAGACTTGGTCGCCTGTTAAACAACAGGCGACCCCACTGTGTTGTGGGGGATTTTGTCCCCTAACAGTAAGAGCGGCACGCGCGGAACACGGCGCCACCGTCTCGGGCCTGCTTCTGCTAGGGCGCCGGATAACCCTGTCCGTCGGCCCCAGGCAAGCGCTCAAAATTCATTGACAAAATCTAGCTTTTCTTTATTTAATTACTCCTTCCTTAAATAATACGCAAACCTCAACATTATTTTATTTATTTTTCTATTGTTTATACATTAAAAGCTACTATTTACACACTAATATTTATAACTTTTTCTTGACCAACTCAAAATCCGGTTAACTGAAGAAGCACTGTTTGGAACGCTCTCGTTATCCATACTGCAGAAGTCAAGATTGACAGTGCTGTAGGCCTGGAACTTGTCTTGGAACTCCTCCCAGCTGCAACCATCGATAGGACAGATCTCAGTTTCCTTTTCATTGATGAATAGTTGCACCTTGTAGGTTGGCCCCGCATCGTTGCAACTGAAAAATAAGACAAAAAGCCTGAAGTTAAAAGATTACTTTATGACAATTTTGTTAGGACATGGTAAAATCCGTGACAGTGGAAAAATAAATAATTATCACACACGTATCGGATATAAAAATTCGTGAACCTAACAAACTTATACGTCACGTCATCATATTCTGCTGGACTTTGGATCTCTATATTTATAAAAATTAATCCCTATTTCCCTTGGTCACGGCATCATGCGTGAACGGCTTGACCGATTTTTTCTTAATTTTTTCTTATAAAAGAAAAAATTAAGAAAGTTGAGCGGAAAATTAGAAAATTTAAGAAAACTTAACGAAAGACTTACGCGGGTGAAACCGCATATATAAATAATAAATCGTGATGAGTAGTTTATTAAGACTTTAAATACAAATACACTACAGAGGCGAACTTAATGCTCAGCCAATCTCTGCCAATCAACCCTCAGGTGATGCAGAGGAAACAGGAAATAGGAGCACTGAAAACATTTTAATTTCATAAATGTACAAATTAAATATCAACTAATAATACCAAAATATAGTGTACAGCATGGTATACGCACACTATAACCGTTAAAAAAAGAACTGTTCCTTGGAAATTATTTAAGTAATTTTGTAAGAAAAAAAACCTTATACTGTCTTTTTTGACATTTGACGTGTGACGTGAGTGTGTGATTAGTGTGTTCGTGGATGCTTTAGAATCATGATTGAACCCGCTAGGTGACAGTGCAACTGGGTTCTAGAATTCTTATTTTATTGTTGTACGAAATATTATTGTTTGTTACTGAAAGGTTTAAATTCACGATTGGACTCTGCGATTACCGCTGCAAAAGGGTTCTAGGATTTCTTTTTTAACCAAAATTATTTTGTGTTTAAGTGTGTTCCGGGATGGTTTAGATTTACAAGTTTTCCACGGTAAGTAGCGCTGCGATCGGGTTCTATAATTATAATTATTTTGTATTTTTTTTTCAAATTTAGTGTATTTGTTTTAGTTTCGAAAACAACTATGACACCAAAAAGAAAATTAATAATTGATTAATTAATAATTACGTTCGGGTAGGTCAACGTCATATACACATAAACACGCATAAAACAACATTAAATGATAAACTAACTATGTTAACCACATCTGCTGAGTGTGATGAAAAGAGTTTGCATTCGACAATGCGTGTAGAACATCTCTGACGCAAAGCCAAGATAGATAACGCAAATTCGCCTACTTATCGCACCGATACAGATCATAATAGCCTGTGATGCTACCGCTACCACAGATATGATAATAGTTACAACTCTCAGTTCACGCTCGAAGATGGCGTGAATGAAACTCAATTGAAAAGATTATATTTTCAGATGGTAATTATATCGTAACTTTATAAACGTAATTCATTTTAAAATAAATTATTTTCCATATTAATATTAAATTTATAAATGGAAGGCATTTATAGCATATTTTATTAATCGTATTTGTAGTACATTGCCGTTTTTGTTTTGAACTACTAATGTGGTATTTAGTATCAAAAGGTGGAGTAAATTTGTTCGTCAGTACAATTTAGCAGTTACTGGCAATTGCTCGCAACATAAATCGTTTCTTTTTTTTTTAATAACAGCTCCCGCATTAGGAATATTCCTGTGTCACGGGGGCTTCACAAACATTCAAACAACGGACGCAAAGAACACCCAGACGCGAAACAACTATTTGTGGATTACGAACTTTTGCCCCGTGTGGGATTTGCGGCGTAGTGGCGTGGGGACCACTTAAACCATTGCGCCATCCATACAGTCAGAGTTGAAGAGAATCAACTTCGGAAATAGGGGAATGATACATTTTTCTATTCAATAATATATTTTACTAAGTTGATATCGTTAAGGTTTTGTGATTTTTTCATTTCCTACATGATCCGAATTGATAGAAAAATTAATTAATTAAAATTTAGCTTATTTTTTCAATTTTAATTTGATATTCAAACTGGCTTATTGCTGGGTATGGGCCTATGAATAACAGTAAGTCCATTCGTTCCGTGGTACCCTAAATTCTTACTACCCTACGTTCTACCCTAAATACATAATGCTTGTAAGGTCATAAGTAGTAGGCGACATGCTTGGTTGTTATACGAATCTTCTGTCAAAAATATTGCGAAAGCCATTAGGTAATACTGATAATTGTTTGACATCAAAAATATTTTGTAATCATATTATTTTACCTTAATATGACTTCATCAAACATTACCACAGTAATAACCGAAACTCAGTAGAAGTAATGATAACAATAATGATAAGATATAAGTTAAGAAATCAATGAGTGACAGCTACGTGAACAAGACACGGCAATCTATAAACATGTGTGCACATTATCATTATGTCAATACGTGAAGAGAATTCTTTGTACCCCTTTTTAAGAAAATTTTGAGAACGTAGTACTTAACGTGAATATTGGAATATTTACACTTTATATAGCTGTAAAAGAAGTGCAGAAAGCTAAAATTTTTAAACAATATGTCTTACAACTTTAAAAATTACGTGAAAACGGCTTAATGAAATTACACGCGTCCAGTAATGTGATTACCAGTCATGATAAGTAAGTACATGACAGCTCAAGTTATACTGCACTATGAAAAAACCATGGTCGAAATTCGACCACCACGCGATCTCTAGTCTGTTAAAATCAACGTAATTACGTAACTAATCCTAAAATGCCCCCTTGCATTTCACTGAAGTTATATTTTTATTTATAGACTATCTGTTCGCTTCGATCGCGTGAACATATTTATAAATTTTGCACGGAAAACTAATTCTTTTTCCAAAATAAAATTAGCCTAATTTAATTCTCATAACACCAGCTGTCTGCCAGTGAAACTCCCGTGGAAATCGGTAGACCCGTTACCGAGATTAGCCGGAACAAACAGCCAGACAGACAGACAAAAATTAAAAAATGATATTTTGGTATATGTACCGTGTAAAAATTCCGATGTATTTAATAAATTGTTGTTAATATGACATTACAAACAGACACTTCAATTTTATTTATTTAGATAGATGTATAGAAGAGATAGGTGGGTCACATTGAAAGCTTTTAGAATAGGTCAGTAAAAAGGTTTAAAGCAGCCGATAAATTAATTTATCATTTCATTTATTGGAGTTTATTGGAGTTTATTGGAGTTTACTCCTTAAGAATCGATTTTCATATAAGGCGCCCGGTATGAAAAAAATATGAAGAGTAAAATTTAGTGATCAGCGTAACGCTTTAACGCTTTAACGCTTTGTTGTGCTTTATTGGAGTTTACTCCTTAAAGAAAGACGCATGTAATATGTGTATTTAACTTTGTAATATATGTATATGGAATATATACTATACAGCGTCTAGAAATGACGTATATATATATAGAAGAGGGAGAGAGGGGGAGAGAGAGAGCCTCCAGGAAATTGTAAACTCCAGTCGTGTGTCGGAGCTGACACACACCTTTTTTATTTATCATAATCATTATCCAGTAAATCTTTACCTGTTCAATACAGCGATCAAATTAGTTGCGAATGCTCCAATAAAGCTGGATCTCCATATTCTATCAGTCTTCCTTACAGTACTCTGAAGAGGTGTGTCGTCCTTGTAAAGTCCCATAGCCGAAAAAGTCATTTCCATCATGGTGTCGTGTGTGAAGTAAGATATTACTTTCCTGCCTTTACCGTTCACTGCTGATTTAAAGTTTTGGTATAAATCTTTTAGAGCTGTTTTTCCAAGGTTTGCATTTATCTGTTTAAAAAAAGACCTTTGAATTTTCTAAGAAAAAAATCAAAAGTTTTATGCTAATATACGAGTTGGAACCACACGGTTAGCACAGAACTCCGTACCTAGTTAAACATTAATTACATTCATACATATACTCACTATTTCCCCGAAGGGGTAGATGAAGGTGAATTAAACGCCCACATTTTGACCACTATAGTTTGGCCCTACTCAAGTAATGGGGGCAAGCCTATTGCCGTCAACCGGGCACTGTGGGGATAAAGACAGGAAAATTGGGAGAATATTGAAAGGAAAGGTAGTTAAGAATGGAAGGCATTGGAAAGAACTCCCCATTAAGCAATGAGATGCTCCCCCGAATCGCACCATGCCCCTGCGGCCCATATATACCGCGCCGCATGAGAACTCCGCCTCTTCCCGCTCAAGACTGCTCCAAGTAAGTACTCTGCATCTACCAGAGCCGGAACTACGTCCAAAGCCTCTGAAAAACTCCACCCTAAGCCTAGCATACTTAATGTCTAAATTCCTTCGAATATCTGTACCACAAGTTTCATTATAAAATGCGAAAGTGATTAATCATGTATAATGCCTCTCCTCACTTAAATTTACCTATGGGGGACCACGTGCAGACCACGAGGCCACCCTCTACGTTACAGCTGGCGCCCAATTAAATAGGCAAGAGACTTTGGTCGGCGTTCATCGGCACCTTTTTCCTATTTTTTACCATTTATTTTGCGTACTGTGTGAAACTCGTCCATGTGGATGGACTCAATCATAGATGGATTGGAGAGTGCAAGCAACAGCTCGAACAAGTCAGGATCACATACCTCTAACTCAAACTGGCTGTCCGGGAAGTCCGAGCTTTTTATTAGAAATTTATTATTCTTTTTAATTACTGTACCTACTTTTTTCTTTTAGCTCTGATTTTTAGACATGTCAATACCAGAGAGTACCTTACACCAATAAATCTATAACTTTTTGGTTATAACATAATACTGTCTCTGTTCCACATCTCTTGTTAAAGATTGAGAACATGGGTATCCGTGGTTATGCACTTCAAATTTTCAGCGATTATATTTCTGACAAGACTCAGTGCGTATAAATAGATGGATTTGTCAGTGATAACGTCCCTGTGCTTTTTGGCGTACCTCAAGCCTTGGTTCTTGGGCCTAAATTGACCTAAATTGGAAATGAAATACTAATAGATTTTGGCGGATATGGGAAATTTTGGTCTGCTATTAAGGTTTATTAATAAACTCGTCATAAATGTCTAGCAGAAGATTACTAATACATCCTGTTGCACATCCTGGTGTAGGTCTCTGTATGTTTTTTCTTCCAAAGGTTCGAGATGAAAATGGCATAAAGCTTGAAAACTGCACCTGTGTTTTCCAGACTGTCCTCGCCCTCTTCCAATTACAGCTTTTTGAAGTGAAAACTTCTTTGGCGGCGTTGTGCACTTTTTGGGATGGGTAAAAAAAATGTTAAACACGCGTCAGGACACGTGACCCTGATATCCGACTGTCCTCTGTCCTCTGTTTCTATGTATGACGTACGTACGTATGAATTCGTACGACGGAGCCGAGTTTCTTATATTTACATGTACACCATCACAGAGACATGGATAGGGAGGGAGGGAGAGAGAGAGATAGACTCCAGTGAATTGTAAACTCCAGTCGTGCGTCAGAGCTGACACACATTTTTTTTTGAAGTGTAAACTTCTTTAGCCACGTTTCTGCACTTTTGCTGATTGCTGAACTCGTGACCGTCACGCTTAATAATACATATATACATCCACTAGAGGGCGCTAATCTAAACATTGAGTTCTGTCAGCTTTTTATTAATTAATGTCACCAACCTGTTAATGTGACGTTTTAAGTTCGTCGTTTCGTTTAAGTTTTCACTTCTGTCGGTAGTGTCGTAGTCCTACAGTGACTGCCTATTTTTTTTTTACTTTCTTACGGTTAGTTTTGCTAACATACAAAAAGACAAACGAATTCAAGAAAGTTCTTACCGTAGACCCGTATCCATTTCTATAGTAATGTCTGACATCATCATAGTACTCTAGAACCAAAAGATCCTTATCGCTGAAGACAGCGCACCAAGGAGACCGAAGGACTTCAGTCCAGGAGCGGTAAAAACGACATATTTCGTAAATTGAGAAGATATTGGAAGCGTCTAGTTGTGACTTGATGCCTAGACGTTCTTGTACTGCGGCTTGGACCTGTAATATAAGAGTGAAGTTTGTATTCAGGATCCTGAACGGAGGAACCGCTATTTGTGTTAGGAAAACAACATTGTTGGATCCTTATATATATTGGACTGTATAAATGATGACGTGTGGACTGTATATAGACTGGTTTATTGTCTTTCTGATATTGCACGGTATGTATTATTGATTAGAAATAGATGCGCGGGTGGACATTGCGCTTGCGTTGGTCGTAATAGTACTGTGCATCGATACGCAGACAAACACCCAGTCCTCCATTACGAACTAAGTCCCTATTATCCCTTGCATTGCATTAGTTTCTCCTTGTACGTACGGAAGAACTAGGGTTGTACAAAGTCCCTTAGCATCGAGATTGTTAGCAATATTTTTGATCGAGATAAATATACTTATCAAACTACGTACAGCAACATATTCCTTGGATTGGAAATAGGAATCCAGCTGTTCAGCCAAGAGCTGTCCTCCTTTCACTTCTTTTTGATACCGATCACAGTTTGCATAGGGCTGTAATAATAAAGCATTTGTATCACTTAAAAATTAAGTCCGGTTAAAATCTCGGCAAGTCTCTTAGTTCAGGCAATTCTAACTGCAAATGTGACTTTGTTTGTTATGATTTCACGCCATAACCGATCATCAGGAAAAGGACAGAAGGTAGGTTTTAACAAGAAAAAAATGACTATTAACTGTAACGTTAAGTACAGAAAAATAACTTGAATGTTAGCGAGGCCGATAATTTAGCTTTTTTAATGAACATGCAACTAAAGTCAAAATTATGCGATGACATTAACGGGAATCGTCGCTGTGCCAGTAGCCGTGTGACCCCTGTTCGTGATCATAGATTGACTGCTACAGCGATGACGTCTACTTTGTTTCATCCACCATGTTCGAGTAACCACGTTGACAAGTCAGACAGTTCAAAGGTATTTACATCCCCTAGTCATCGCGGTCACCCGTAATGTAATTGAATGTTTTCCATCTCTCGGGAATATTACTTTTTGGATAAAAGGTATACTATGTCCTTTCTGAACATCTTTTAATTTTTTATGATGATCGTTGTAGTAGTTAATTCCTGAAACTGTAATAAACAAACTAACTAATTTTCGCCTCCATAATACTAGTTAGGACATTACGCAAGTTCTCACCACGGTAGCTGAATTTGTAGAATTACTTCCACGCAATGGTTTTGCCGTTACATTATTTTATTTAAGTATGGGTGACATGGGTGTCCTTAAACATGTGAGTTAAAGAATACCACTGTTAAAGAGCACTGGCAGAACAACATCGTATTTCCGTTGATGAGGAAGGAACCCAGAGCTTCACGAAGAGGGATAGCCAAAGCATGAGCCTGGTGAGAATATTTATGGTGCTCAGTGGTCCCTTGCTATCTTCGGGCATACGAATTTAGTTCTGAAAAAAAATAAACAATTTTCACTTACTCTGATAATATCATCTCTATCACGGGGCCCATCGACTGTTACATTCAAATTGAGGCCATTGGTAATCCCTTGGACAAAAGCCATACAACTAGTGACAGTTCTCTGTTCGTGCGTAGGTCTAAAGTAGAACTCCTCTGCACCACCGTTGAGCAAGTCAGGGTATTTCTCTTGAATTCTCTTACCAATTCCATAGAGTTCTTTGTACCCAGAACCGGTGAGGTAGGAGAGGCTTACGTCAATTGTTTCATTCCAATTCCAGTTTCTAAAGTTTTCAATATCCTAAAAAGCGATTTAGATTTCTTAGTGAGGGTTTTAGTGTATTCAAACGATCATAATATATTTCTAATCGTCTGAATACACCAAACCTAATGTGCAGTTTTTATGAAAACATTACATTCGACAAAACAAACAGGAAGGATTCGAGATATGTAATTTGTTAAGTAACAGCTCGAATAGTTAAGCCGAGGAGTCGCTCGTCAGTACGGCAGCTACCGTAAATCTCAAAGCGCAACATGAACCTGTGAGCGCGCTTTGGGAATCATATGGTATCCTGATGACGAAACTTTAGTGTTCGTTACATCGATTAAACAGATCCCTGAAGTTATAATGAATGGTATAAAATGGCCTACAAAAAAGGAGAAGAAGAAAAGTACATAAATAGGATGATTATCTAAATAATACATAAAATAAAAAGGAAATAAATGTATTATGTTAGCATTACGCGTCGCTCGCTGCGGTGGTTGCAAGGAGCGGCGACTGTTGTTTATTAACCGCTGGCTCCCGCCAAATTAATAATAATTGTAATAAAATAATACAAATCGAGAATTATTTAAGTTGTTTATGTCATTGTTCGACCTCCTTTTGCTATTCACTAATAATGATAAAATATTGCTTCAGGGAACCTGGAAATTAAATATTGGTCGGAATGAAAACGTGAACGTTGATATTTATGTACAATGTTCTTTATTGAAACATCCTAAGTGCCGAGTCGTCGCGTCATCTCATGTCGCCACCTCGTGTCTCAGATTACTTACTTGTATGTGCTGACGCCGCATCCGATTTAAGAACTGAAAGTATTTATAATGGTAATATTGAAATGTAGGAACACTTCGGTACTGACATCGTCCGAACTTAGACATAAGGCTAATTAAGTTAGTAATGTAATTTATTTTTGTTAATTAAATTCTTATTTTAATAATTTCGGTTTTTTTTCAAGTCCTCTGGCCACCTTTCGTAATTGGCTGCTTATTGGTGTTGGTTAGATCATAACAAACAGATAAGAGCTTGTTTTAAAGCGAGTAAATGTCTCGTTTCTCCTCTTAAATTGGTAACAGTCCCTAGATTAGAATTGTAGGCTGCCAGGTTAGCGAATACATTACAGTCCGCACATAGATTTAAAACAGCTGACCGATATTTTGGTGTTATTTCACAACGGTGTTACATTGCATACGTAACACCACGTGGTGTTAATAAATATTACAACGCACAACGCTTGGAAGAAAGAAGTCGATGAACTACCACAAATCAAGGAATGGAGATACATACCCACATCTATGAACGGAGCAGACTTGACCACTCGGGAAAATTATGATAGCCGTGTCTTCGAGTATTCAGCTGGATATCGAGTGATTTCCTCGACCGTTATTTCTACACGAGACAGAAACGTCACAAATGGCCTACAAGTACAATAAATTATAACTGTTGTCGAAAACTGTAACTTAGAATATGTAAACGCCATTGTAGCAGGTAAGAAATCTGTGGGAGATTACTTCCCTGAACTGGGACCGATGCGATTCTATTCTCAGTTATGTTTTCTGAGAAGTATACCGGTAGTACTGAAATTTATAGATAATTGTCAAAATTCGCTCATTAGTGACCGTACAGGCATGAAAAACGCCTAGATATTGTTTATGTATGCGCTATGCACAAAGTGAATCGTTTATTCGGACATATCTGCAATCAAACATAGAGGATATTTGGATAAAAGTAGTAAGCTACTTACACTAATGCCTTTTCTAGATGAGTAGAGTATGCGATATTACCTTCAACGTGAAGCATCCTGTAAGTTTAGATGGAAGAAATCAAGTTGCCAAATTAATTGTAAAACGTTACCGAGTTCTTTTCACATGTCTCCCTGTTCGAGCAATTTAGCTGGAGACTGTTTCAACGCTCAGTTCAGATTCTTTTATTATGGCTCTTCGCAGGATGGCTTCACGACGTGGATGGCTTGCACACATGTACTCCGACAATGGGACAAACTTACCAAGAGCAGACGCAGAGCTTAAAAAGTACGCTTTGGAGTTTGATGAGCAATCATTGCAGACTGCTGCAAGTATCCATGGCTCCCACTGGATCTTTATACCGCCGGATAGTCCTCACTGGGTTGGGGCTTCCGAATGCTTTATTTGCAGCAAGGTAACACTTAAGGAAGTTCTTAAGAAAAAGAGAGCACCAATAAGAGAGGAGGTACTTGACATGCTACTAGCTGCAGTGGAAGCTATCGTGAATGGACGTCTACTAAGTCACGTGTCGGTCGACTTCAACACCGGAGAGTCGTTGACACCTATCCACTTCTTGCTTGGCTCATCTCCTATCACACCACAGACGGGCATCTTCGATTATTCTGATCTGTCCCTACGTCGAAATTAGCGTATAGCACAGAGGTTGACGGATATGTTTTGGAGGAGATGGGTTCCAAAAGTGCTGCCAGAAATGATACTACGCCAAAGGTAGACCCAAGGTGGGTGGAGTCCTCTGCTGGTTAGTGATTTGGTATTCATAGCTCATTCTAATTCTCGTCGTAACAATGATTACTGGCCAAACCCACGAGGTATTTTAGAGGAGGGTTGAAAGAGTTTATTGGTAATGCCACTCAATACAGTAATCATTATATTCTTATTTTATCGCCAAAACCTTGGAGTGCAAAAAATATGCCTCATACCTACCGATATACGGATGAAAAGCTAAACTCTGTTTTTGCTGTCCTACAACTGCCTTGTACTATGGTAACCAGACTGCTGATAAATATACTTATATATTACTAAATACATACATATTATAGATAAACTAGATGCACCCGGATGCATGCGTTGCAATGCCTTTTTTTATAATTTTACATGAAAATTTATCGTACCTACAATTATTGTATTCGATTGCCATCTTGCAACCCTATTGCGGATCTGTGGATGGAACAGAATAATATAAAAATCGCGATTAAAAAATAGGGGTTGATTGTAGAGGGTTGAAAATTCAGGGTTTTATGTATTTTCTAATGCTGTTTCATAAAAAAAAACTAAAAATAAAAAAAAGCATTTAGTGGTGGACTAACCTTAACATTTAGGCTGATGAAAAATAAATGTTGTCCGATTCTCAGACCTACCCAATATGCACACAAAATTTCATGAGAATCGGTCAAGCCGTTTCGGAGGAGTTTAACTACAAACACCGCGACACGAGAATTTTATTATTAGATTACACCCAGACAAATGGTCATGTTCATCAAACAATTACAATCACAATTGGGTGGAAATCGAACCCATGAGGCTCGAATCTCACCCACTTCGATTCCGCTCTCTGGCTTAGCAGTCAGGTTCACTAGACCAACAGGCCTGTAATCCAAAGCTTATTGCGGTTAACCGGGCACTAGGAATTAGAAATGGGAAAATTGATTTGGGAACCTATATTGAAGGTACAAGGTGGTAAGAAGGGAGGCTAAGCAATATCTCGAGAAGGTCAGGGTCTTTTACCTGTAGCCAGGAAGTCCAAGCCCTCTAACATAAAATGACAAAAAGTGACAGAAAAAGTACTTGGCTAAAGCACAGTGTACCTGACTGCAGAGCTTGCTGTCTCCAGCCTCGTAGCTGGCTATAATCTCGTCTTTCAAGTCGGCAGTCATCCTCATACCAATGGAGACGCTTGAAACTGGATTCCTGTTGCCATGCCTGTTCAACGTCCATATTGATATTGCTTCGCAGTCTGAAATGAAGTACATTGTTAATATCAAATTATGCAGTAACTACACTGTTGGCTATTTAGGAAACTGCCTCATCATTAAATAACTTAATTTTAACCTTATCTATGTTATTTATATCAAATATAATTAGGCTCCCAGTTCTGACTAGTATTCTGGTTGATCTTCCAAGTAAGCCAACTGCTTGTGCCATGAGTGTTGTCGCCACATTAAAAACTCGTATTTATTTTACACGCTATTGATCAGTTGACAATGGTGGGGTGATAAAAGGCTAGGCATGGCATTATAAGTTGACAACAATCACTTGAGTGGTGATTGAGATGCGGAGATGCGGCCAATAAGGTTTCCATACCTTATGTGTGATACAAAACTAGTCCTTAGCTCAGCATAGAGCCGCTACGTGTAAATACCCGAAGCGACGCTGATATTCTGCTAAGGCTAAAAATGACATGCACGGGCTATAAGCAGCCACAGATCATGTAAATACCCTGCACCTTGCTTACACTTAAACACCCCATAAATTACAGCTTATACCTATATATAGTTATATTATTATATTTAAATATGTACGTTTATTACTAACTAACTTTTGCCCGCGACTTCGTCCGCGTGGTGGCGGACATCAGACATCGTAGATTGTAGGTAATCTAATTTAGGGTACCCTCTAGTAGCCTCTGCTCCGGCCATAAGACCCGGTGACGGAACACTGTGTGGTTTTAGTTGGATCGAGTCCGACCTTGTTGTTTGGCCCCGCTGAGGTGATGACCCATGGGGGTTAGTTAGTAATTGAGGAGGGAAAACCCACTTTCGGTTTGTAGACTAAAGCGATGACCACAGCCGAGAATAAACCTCAACCTTGGAAAAAAAGCTGGCAACCCAAGCTTTGTTTACATTGTTTAAATAGTTTAAGTTCGTAAATAAATAAAATTGTTGTTTAATTTGATTGTAAAGTGGTCTGTTTAAGTGCAATGTTGGTGATACAGAAGCAGTATTGTTTGTGAAAACTTTTAATAAGTTTATACGTAATTAAACCAATTATTCTTCAATGTGTATACATAGTGCTTTAAACAAACAGAAATAAATATTACGTGTTTCTAGTGAAATAACATGAAAGTACCCAATGCAGTGAAATAAGCAATAACCAGTTATTCTGCCGTTTTTATGATTATTACAATAAATGTGTTGAAAGTACAAGAACTACAAATACGTTAAGAAAATTTTTTTGAATATTGAACTTGATTTACCTATCAACTAGCGCCACATGGGCCGTACATGTATTGGATAGACGAACTAATTTAGCTCCTATTCTCTACGAGAGGGCGAAATGATACCACAATAAATTTATTGGTAGAATATGGTAGATTTTTTTCTACTTCGTAGCATACAATAATAAATTATTTCAACAATTGCTCTGCAGTGCACAGAGCTTAGAAAGAGGTGAATAACATATATGGATATTTTAGCAACTGGTTTAGCATTAACTAACGTGGATCACTAATAATGAACTTCATTGAGAACATAACATTTAGACGCAAGCGCACCATATCAGATCCAAATAAACTTAATGAAACTTGCACAACAAACACACTAGATGGCACTACGAGTAGTTTACCTGAGATATCAGACGATGAAGAAATAGAAACAATAAACAAATTAAAACATTGTATCGAGTCACTGGAACTTAATTTAAAAAGTGCTCATAATGTAATAGAAATACTTTCGCTAGAGAATACCAGTCTGAAAAATGAAATTGAGAACTTAAAAAAAGCAAAGGAAATACTAAAGAAAGTCACTCACACTCCCTTGAAGTCGAAAATTTCGACTCCAAAAGCGAAACTACCCTCACGCACACAGAATAAATATATACAAACGGAAGTCCACTCAAATATAATACATCCTTCATCACTAGAACATGTTAATAATATATCAGGCATACAAAACATAGTCCAACCCGCACAGATGACGTTTATTCGGATGAAACACAAAAACATCGAAAATCATCACCGGATGTGGCAAAAAAGGTGGAAAAACATGAAATATGTATATTGAGCACAAATAATGACAATAAAATCCTATCGATTGCTCAGAATACTGTAGGCAGAACATCTGATTTATGTCACTATCTAACACCCAACTGTGGCATAATACACATGTTGCATAATTTACAGGAGAAGACCAAGGGATTTACTATGGCAGACTATTGTATTTTAATAATAGGAGAAGGCGACTTTCATAATGCAATCGATTTCACAAGTATTATTCAGCACCTAATGCGTGAAATTGGAAATACAACACATACAAATATAATAATTTGCGCGCCAACCTATAAATATAGACACAACACACGCATATTCAACTCAAGATTACAATTTTTTAACAACAAAGTCAATCTAGAGATTAAAACCCATAAATATGCCTACTTTTATGACTCAAACAGCCAATTGAAGTATGACTACACCATGTTTCGTAAACATTCAGGTACAATTAATAATCACGGAATGAGAGCCGTATTTGATGGTCTTACACAATTTATCATGAATCTGCAGCAATATGACGAATCAATTTATGGAAATTAATTAGAACGTAACAGCGACGACGACGATATGAAAAACCATGAACTTCAGTTTTTTCTCCAATAAATATCTATACATACTGCATCAAAATATAGCTGGATTGATAAACAAATCAGATGCATTGTCAATTTGCATTGAAGAACTTACTGATAGAAACATACAGTTAGATGTGATATGTATTACTGAGCACTTCATTATGTCCGGTTATGCGAATTACATACATGTACCTAACTATTCGCTAGCGGCATGTTATTGTAGAAGTGACAAGAATAGAGGGGGGACGTGTATTCTGATAAAAAAGGAACACCAATGGAAAGAGTTACCAGAGATAAAGAAACTATCTATTCCAGGTCCATTTGAGTGTTGTGCTATAGAACTTATTGGTCATGATATTGTTATTGTTTGTGTTTACAGAGTTCCTAGGGCTGACAATTTAGATGTATTTTTTAGTAGACTTGAAACTGTGTTACAAATATTAAATAAGAGGTGTTATGAACATATAATATTGGCTGGAGATTACAACATCAATATTTTACAACAAAATAATGTTACACGGGATTTCCAAAATCTTTTATTAAATTATAATATGTTGTTAGCTTTAAAAGAACCGACTAGGTTAGTTAGTAAAACTTGTATCGACAACTTTGTACATAATTATACTAAATCGTGTAAGACGGAAGTGTTAGATTTCGCCTTGTCTGATCATACCGCGCAGATTATAAAATTTCCGTCTAAGAGGATTCCTCTTATCAAGGTATGGCGTAAACACGCTCGCAAATTTTGTCCTGAAAATACTCAGAAATTTATTAAGTATCTTAGCGATTTTACTTTTTCTGACCTGTATTCTGAATCAGACCCTAATAAAGCATATAACTATTTTTTAGAACATTTTAAACATTTTTATGATATTTGCTTTCCATATAAAACGGTGACTATAAGTGTCCATAGGAAAGCTAAATGGATATCACGTGGATTAAAAGATGTAGTGCGAAGAACAGACGCCGACTGTGGAAGTTTAGAAAAAGCCGCTCTATTGAAGCCAAGAATGCGTACAGGGCCTATTCTAAATTATTTAAAAGAA
Organism: Euplagia quadripunctaria; assembly: GCA_963859945.1. Classification (NCBI taxonomy): domain Eukaryota; kingdom Metazoa; phylum Arthropoda; class Insecta; order Lepidoptera; family Erebidae; genus Euplagia; species Euplagia quadripunctaria. The sequence continues at coordinate 2,235,677 of OY982570.1, read as the reverse complement.
TTATTACACTCACGAAGCGTGCTCAAAATAATCACAAAATTAAAACATCAGCTTCTAAAGCCAAAAGCACCTGGGATATAATAAACAACTCTAGAATGAACATTCCTCGAGATACTATTTCTAGAATCAAAGTCAATAATAACATTATTACTGACCCGAGCGAGATAGCCAACGCTTTTAATAATTATTTCATTGACAAAATAAAGCCAATATCGGGCTCAGGTAACAACGTAACATCAAAAATAGTAGGCACACAAAAGTCTGTCTTTATTGCTCCTAGCATACCAAATGACATACAAAAGATAACATGTGGACTAAAAAATTCAAATAGTGTTGGGTATGACGACATATGTACTAAAGTAATTAAAGCTTCTAATTTATATATTTGTGGACATTTAAGTTATATATTAAATTTATGCATTATTAATGGTGTATACCCAGATAAATTGAAAACATCAGTAGTGAAACCATTGTTCAAAAAAGAAGATAAAGAACTCATGGAGTTCTATAGACCAATAACACTGGTATCTATATTTTCAAAAAATTTTGAAAAATATATACATGGTCAAATATACTCATACATGGAGCAAAATAAATTACTTTGTCAGGAGCAAAAAGGATTTAGACAAAATAGAAACACTAACTTAGCCATTTTTGATTTTTACAAAATAATTGTTAGCAATTTTGATGTACGGTCTCCGATATGTGCCATATTCTGCGATATGACACAAGCATTCGATTATGTGGATCATAAAATATTATTAAATAAAATGGAGTCGTATGGCATTCGAGGGAACGCATTAGATCTGATTAAATCATATCTTTCTGGCAGATCACAAGTTACTAGCATCTCCAGAATTGACAAAAAAAGTAAATGTGAATTAACTTATCGATCACAATCACGAGCTATCACTTACGGTGTGCCTCAGGGAAGCGTGTTAGGGCCACTTTTATTCATCATTTACATCAATGATCTGCCGAAATACACGAAATACCCAATGTCCCTTTTTGCAGACGACAGTACGGTATCAATTAAATGCCAAAATGTTGCAGAGTATGAAGACAACATTAATAACTGTTTGGCAGTAATTATTGAATGGCTTGTTAACAATCATTTAAAAATAAATCTCCAAAAAACTCAAATTATGCACTTTTCCCAAAGATATAAGCCACATAACCTCAACGTCAGCTATGAGAATCAATCCATACACGAGGTAGACACAGCTAAATTCTTAGGTCTTACTATCGATAAGCAGCTGAACTGGAAGGCACACATAGAAGAGCTACGTAAAAAAGTTAGCAGTACTTCTTACGCCCTGTACAAACTAGCCCCAATAGTAAATACTAATACTCTTCTTACTGCATATCACGGTCTTACAGCCTCAATACTCCGGTATGGAATCATCTTTTGGGGAAATTCCACTAACAATGAATCATTTTTAAAACACAGAAACGTTGTGTTAGGGCAATGTTCAGCTTACTACCAACAAACAGCTGTAAACCTTACTTTATAAAATATAATATCCTAACACTTCCGTCTCTTTACATTCTTGAGGTAGATTTGTTTGTACACAATAACCCACACCTGTTTCAACGTATCTCGGATGTTGTCAAGCGAAACAGGCGCAATAATTATAATAATAATAATAAGCTGTGTTTACATAGTGCCCACACAAGCCTGATGGGAAATAGTATGCTGTGTATAGCGTTAGCAAAATCCCAGACAATTTAAAATTTTAAAGTATGAGAATGTTTAAATCCCAGTTTAAAAAACTATTAATAAATAAATGTTATTATAGCGTTAAGGAGTTTTTAAATGACAATAATTTAATTTGACATCTTTTTAATTTATTATATATATTTTTTGTTGTTTTTTTTTTTTTTTTTAAATTAATTATATTAGATATTTATTTGTATATTATATATATATATATTTTTCCTAATAATTGTTACAATTAGATATTTAGACATCATTTAATTTTGTTATTATATTAGTTTTTATGTTTTGCTTTTTGTGCATGTTATTTAAATATTTACACACCATAATTTATTGGTAGAATATAAATGGGACTACTTAAACTTAAGACCATCTCCTGTACACCTACATTCTAGTAAATAAACTATAAAAAAAAAAAACGAATTGCCATAGACATATTTTACATTGCTGCCGAATATTCCCGAGTATGCCCCGCGGCCCCGTTTAGAGGCGAAACACTGGTCGAACTATTATTATATGCAAGCGTAAGATTGCAATTTAAAGCTTAAGGCTTTGCAAGGTACTTGCAAAGCCTGGTAAGTATATCTCACTGTAGAGGTTCTCGGTTTGGATTCTCTGTCTATGGCAATTCGTTGAGGCTAATGTCTGTGAAGGTGTTTCTTTCTCCAGAAATACGTACATGAGCGTCAAATTGAGAAAATTCCTTTTTTTAAGTTGGGTAAAAATCTATGCGTGATGCAATCAAAGTGTAAGTTTATTAGAAACTTTCACGCCCTATTTTAACCCTTTAAGGGATAAATTTCTGAAAGAAACGTGACACAGTAAACTCATGTTTCTAACCATTAGCTCATATTTTTTACATTTCTAACTTCAAAATGGCAAAGTTTCATGCAATCTTTCATCTCCTATTTTGACCCTTTAAGGGCTGAATTTTCAAATTCCTTTCTTATAGAACGCCTCCAAATTATTATTACCTGTAGGTATACGTAAATAATACGTATCGTATTCGTAAAGATTGTTAGAATTCATTCAAATATTGTTAGAATTTTAGTTATCAAATTTGATACAGTCTTCTAGTGCCCGGTTCCTATAATAAAGAAACGATTCGTTTTGCTTACGGACGAATTGATGAATAAATGAAAAATGAATTTTCAACTAAAATTTTACCGTTCGTACGCAAAACGAATTGTTTCTTGATTATAAGAACCGGGAATAGGTGAGTACTCAACACAAGCCATAATATTAACTGTAAAAGAAAATATTATTCACAATTAGTTTGGACATGCAAGAACGACTCGTAAACACGCGTCCTAAAGACATAGTAAACTATTGTACGTGAATAGTTCTCACTATTGTCAAAGATTGTTGAAAACATTAAATATAGTTGTATGGTATTCATTGTTGATATATTAATAGTTATGGGAGTTGCAAGAATGTCAATAAATCATGTTCATGGTGCATGTGGTATAACTTGACCAAAGAAAATCGTGTATTTCAGGATGAATTACACCAACCTGTCATTGTGTAAATATGGCTTCCCTGTTTTATTTGACTACAAATATACGTTGTGGTTGACGTAGTAAGCATAATAAAATATGATGAAATTTTAAATAAATAAATCATTTTGTCCGAATATAAAAATATGATATTTATATTTATTATATGTGTTTCTAAAAAAATATAAGAATAGGCTTTGTCTCATTCGGCCATATATGCATATCCTTTACATATACGTTGATCTGTGAAAACTGAACTCAATTCGACTTCATGCTTTAATGCAATATAATAAATGAAAGCATGATAACCAGGTTTATACCACGTGGTAATAGGCCCCTTCTGAATACCATATGGCAGCAAGAAATTTATTATCATTCGATTTCTTTTCAGTTTTTTTATGTTACAACACAATATAAAAAAAACCGGACAAGTACGAGTCTGACTCGCGCACCGAGGGTTCCGTAAGCAAACAAACTTATATGTATAAATATAGATAGTACGTCCATCTCGGGAATCAATTCTCGAAGACTTTACAAACTTAACTTTGCGGTTGCAATGTATGACAAAGTCAACAATCCAAGCGCAAAATATAAGTTTGTAATCACAAAAACTATTTTCTTCATGTGATATAACAATAAATTAACAACTTTCAGGTTTTTTTCTTTGCTTGTGCTGTGAGACCTTACTTCTTACCAAATTTCATGATTCTAGGTCAACGGGAACTACCATATAGGTTTTCGACTCAAAACCTATAGGGTACTTCCGGTTGAGCATTTTATATGTATAGATAAAATAAAAGAATAACAATTTTGAAAAAATACATAAATAATACATTTTTTCAATAAGTATCATCTAATTCTACGTTGTGCTCTATTATTGTCTGTTACGTAGTGTTTGTAGACTCTTATGCACTGGCTTTCATACATACACAAATAAAGGAGGACTACTAAATATAACTCTTAAAGTAAATTTGTGACTACAAAAAATTTGAAGAAAAATATATATTTGGGTGATTTTCTCAGGCCTAATATTTAAGCGTCCGGGCTGAAAATCACATCCTAAAGTAAAGATAGAGTATAATGGTTTTTTTTTAAGTAGAAAGCCAGTAAGTGTCTAAATGAAGCCATAGTTTATCTTAGTAGAAAGTATTTTATTGATTATACAAAAAAATATTCTTTGTATCATTCTAAGTTTAGTGGCTTGTCCGTTATCAATTTTGCTGAGCATTAGCACCGTTTAAATGAAACTGCGTTAGTTTACTGGACAGGACAAATTTTAGGAGATAATAAATATATTTAATATCATAGTTTATCCTAGAAAAAATCGAAAAGCACTGTCCGCGTGTAATTTTAAATTTTGGTGTGAATAAGAATAACGTGAGTAGACTTGTAATGATTGAACATAAAAGAACGATACTACCATCGCCCGATCCATTAAGTCGGGTGCTCACGCGCTGCACTGTCGATCGTGTCTTATGATGTTACGATGCGCTGCCAGAAAAGTAAGTAACACTGTTTCTGGTAATCTGACAAAAATCCTGCAATTTTGGTGGGGAAATTTTAAAAACAAAAAGGTTGGGTTTCCATTTAATGATACCAATAAAATTATTATATTCTTTTTAGTATTTCTTTTAATTAACATATTTTACATGATTCTAATATTGGTAGTTTTGGTGATATTTTAATTATCACCAAAATTACTTAGTTACACAAAAATTGGTTTACACAGTTATAAGCTTTCTTACTTAGGCAATATTGGGAGTCCATGAAAACGAAACACATATTGAAACAATCAAAATTATAGAGAAATATTATACTTCTATAATACCTCAACTTAGGTATTCGAATCAGTTTGACGTAGATATTTAAAACGATATTTACCAAGCATGGGCAAATGCAGCGACGTGGCGACGGTACGGGATGTAAAAACCAGCCTATAAAAAAATCAGATCAACTTTGCCTTCAAAAGAGACATTGCCCGGACGAAGTCGGAGAACATCGGCAGAATTGGTGAGAGTCTGGTGAGTCTCCCTTCTAGAACTCATGCATACTGGTCTCTTGCCAAAGCTGTCCAGGGAAATTTCTTCCATCCCTTCCACCCCTGCACTTGTTCGAAAATTCGTTGGCCCATGACGCTAAGGAGAAAGTCGATTTTCTGGGGAAAGTCTTTGCGTCGAACTCGACTTTGGATGACGTGGGAAACATACCACTGACTATACCGCGGTGCGAAAACCATATACTGGAAGTCCGGCTTTTACAAAGCTCAGTGCGTAAAGCACTTCTCTTTAATGTTCATAGGTCGAGTAGCCCTGATGGAATCTCTCCTATCGTGCTAAAGACGTGTGCCCCAGAGTTGGCACCGGTTTTAACGCGTCTAGAGCGTCCGTAAGAGCCGATAAGGCTCTCCTACTCTTTAAGAACCGTCCCATCTCCGACTCCGAAACTCCGATCCGTCCAACTATAAACCTATATAGTCATAACCTCCTTGTTGCGCATCTATCGAAGCTTGATTCCTATGGGCTTCCCGAGAAACTGTGCAACAGTAACAAATTAATCTAGCCCAATTTAACCCCACGAAGACAGGGTTTCGCGTTCACCGCAAAAATGATACCATTTGTCGTATCACCTCAGCCAGAATCGGAATTCTTGGCGTCGATATAGCGAGGGAGGTCCAGTTTCGCGGTCATTTAGAGGGTAAGGCCAAATTTGCCAATACAACTTTGTAATGTACAGGTTCGGCCGCATATGGAATACTGTCCTCATCTCTATGCAGGGACACCCCAGCTTCTCTCTCTGGACCGCATTCAACGGAGAGCGACTCGAATCTTGCCAGGGTATTTCGGATCGGCTTGAGCTCTTGGCGTTGCGTAGGGATGTAGCTTCCTTCACTCTGCATTATCTATTCTTCTATCTATCATTATGAGGAGTGCTCCGGAGAATTGTTCGGATTTATACCAGCTACAGCTTTCCGCCATCTTTCAACGTAGCAAAACATCCATCCCCATCACTTAGATAATTGGCACTCCACCACTGTGCGCTTCTCAAGAAACTTTTTGCCTCGCACAATAAATCTGTGGAACAAATTGTCACCTGGGGTATTTTTAGACCGATACAACCTTCAAACCTTTAAGAAAAGAGCGTACTCCCACCTTAAGGGCCGGCAATGCACTTGTCACTCTAGAGTTGCAGGTGTCTATAGGTGGCGGTAGTCACTTACCATCACGTGACCTGTATGCTCCTTTGCTCCCTATCCTATAAAAAAATTATAGCAATGACAATTACAGTATTTTTTATTTAAGTTAATAATATTTATAAGACTGAAAAAAAAAAATGAGACTGTCATACATTAAGAAAGAAAAAAGAATTTTATTTTTTGGTGGTTACAGCTCATTTTTAATTGATGTTATTATGTTGATTTATAGAATATTTTAAAAAAAAATTGGTTGCCTGTAAAGTCGGTATACGGGCGAAAGTTTTACGTGACAACGACTTTGAGTGGTAAAATAATAACCATGCCCGAGTGGAAGGGACGCGTGCCTCTCACTCGCTCTCATTGTGAGCGCATAACGTGAGCGGAGCGTAACGCAGTTTCTTGAAGTGTCACCCGGCAAACCAATTTATAAGACGTTGTCACGTCAAAAACCATTCAGTATAAAAATGCTTTTTCATTAGGTTTATAATTTTGGTGACAGAAATAAGTTTTGGTGTTGATATATCTAATTTTGGTGTCAAGATATCAATTTTGGTGCCGTAACAATTTAGGTGTCAATAATATTTCAGAAACTGTTAGATTTAGACAAATTCTTCTTACATTTCATGTAACTGAAAAGGTAATTCTATTATACCAATGTATAAAATTACCAAATAGTCAAAAAATAAAAATGTTCACCAAAATTAGGCAAAAATTTACAGTTGTTGAAATTCACTTATTTACATATTCGAGTATTATGTGGGGTACGAATGCACAAGCAATCAATTGTAAGTCCACCGTTTTAACTGTAATCGACCGTAAAAGTCGTTTAAAGTCGTTAAAGATCTTTAAACCGAAACCGAAGTCGTTATATAATAATAATAATAACTAATAACTTCACACATCTCACACACGGCCGTCTGATTCCAAACTAGGCAGAGCCTGTACTATGGTAACCAGACTGCTGATAAACAGACTTATATATTTCTAAATACACACATATTATAGATAAATTACACCCAGACACAGGACAAATGATCGTGCTCATCACACAAACATTTGTCCTGGGCGGGAACCGAGCCCACAACCTCTGGCTCAGCAGTCAGGATCACTAACCACTAGACCAACAGGCCAGTCATATTGTTTGGATGTTATCCTTATTAACCATTACCAACACTTGGTTGAAATTTGAAATTGGTTGTAATTTGTAATTATCATCATATTATACAGCCTTTTAAAGATCCTATGTTAATGGCTTGCTTTATTGTTCTTATATTGTACCTTCGTCTAAGTAGTTTTATTAAAATTATCTTAACGAACATTGTTTTTAGGGTTCCGGACCTTAAAAGGTAAAAAAGGAACCCCTATAAGATAACTATCTTGTCCGTCTGTCCGTGTGTTACCACAGATTTTCTCAGGAACGGGTAGACCTAGCAAGTTGAAATTTATACCAGATACTGAGGTCTATAGTCCCTATTAGGTGTAGAAAAATCAAGGTCCTGAGTCAACACAATAAAAAGATATGGGCAAATTTAGATTCTCGGGAAAACTTGTAAGTACCAAAATTTACCTTAATTTTCAACTTTTTTATTTCTCGGAATTTTCCCTTTACTTGTGCTATAAGACCTCACTTTAAACCAAAATTGACAATTCTAGGCCAACCGAAAGTACCCTATAGGTTTTGGGTCGAAAACCTATATGGTAGTTCCCGTTGACCTAGAATCACGAAATTTGGTAAGAAGCAAGGTCTCACAGCACAAAAAATCTGACAACCGCAACGTTAAGTTTGTCTTTCGAAAAGGACTGGCAAAAGTCTTCGAGAATTGATTCCCGAGATGGACGTACTATTTATAGGTATCTATACATACAAGAATGTTTACTTACGGAACCTTCGGTGAGCGTGTCAGACTCGTACTTGTCCATTTTTTTTTGTATTGTGTTTTAACACAAAAAAAACTATAAAGAATGTGAATGATAATAAATTTCTTGCTGCCATATGGTATTCAGAAGGGGCCTATTACCACCTGGTATAAACCTGGTTATCATGCTTTCATTTATTATATTGCATTAAAGCATGAAGTCGAATTGAGTTCAGTTTTCACAGATCAACGTATATGTAAAGGATATGCATATGTGGCCAAATGAGACAAAGCCTATTCTTGTATTTTTTTAGAAACAGATATAATAAATATGTATATCATATTTTTTTATGCGGACAGAACGATTTAAATTTCATCATATTTTATTATGCTTACTAGGTCAACCACAACGTATTTTTGTAGTCAAATAAAACAGGGAAGATATAATATGTCAAGTTGTACCACATGCACCATGAAGGTGATTTACTGACATTCTTCCAACTCCCATAACTATTAATATATCAACAAAAAACACTCATACAACTATATTTGATGTATTCAACAATCTTTGACAATAGTGAGAACCATTCACGTACAATAGTTTACTATGTCTTTAGGACGCGTGTTTAAGAGTCGTTCTTGCATGTCCAAACTAATTGTGAATAATATTTTCTTTTAAAGTTAATATTATGGCTTGTGATGAGTACCTACTCATCTATGCCCGGTTCGTATAATCAAGAAACGATTCATTTTTCTTACGGACGGTAAAATTTTAGTTGAAAATTCAACGAAATTTTTTCGTCCGTAAGAAAAACGAATCGTTTTTTGATTATAGGAACCGAGCACTAGAAGACCGTATCAAATTTGATAGCTAAAATTCTAACAATATTTGAGATACGTAAATCCTAAACAATTAAATCCATTTTAGACAGAATAAGGATGATACACATAGTTATTAAAACAAAATAAGTAGGTAGCCACATATTCACCACTACTGAAAATTGTTAAGTACCTACTCACAAATCTTATTGTTACCATAATAAATATAATATTATATACATTTATATCAAAAATATAACATAATAAAGTTCTTTATTAATCGGTACTCGGCATAAGTATGTTTCCATTTGGTTAGTCTGTCGTTACTGTCTACTCGAAAAAAAACATAAACAACTAAAAAAGATGTTTCAATAAATTGATTCTAGGCTCCCCAGTGAATGCGCTCTTATCTTTAAGTGCGATTCTAGGTTTCTATATTACGGGAATTTAACAAACTGATCGCTTATTTGATAGGCCGCATAAATGGAATGGATATCTATAGTATTTTTCAACGATTTCTCTATTTGTTAGTTGAATGAAATGTCCAAGAAAAATAAATATATATTTTTTTGCTGAGTTTGTTTTCTATTTTTTATTTAGAAAGACAAGTTAGCCTAAATTATTACAATTAAAGCATCGTCAGGGATAATTAATAATATAAAATTTTAACAAAAATAAACCGACTTCAATGGTTTTCTCATGGACGCCATTGTTAGAACTGGACCAAATTGAAATTGGACCACACGGGAAGTACCAGCTTTCAAATAAAAAATCATCAAAATCCTTTCACCCAGTCGAAAGTTCTGAGGTAACAAACCTAAAAAAAAATACAGTCGTATTGAGAACCTCCTCCTTTTTTGAAGTCGTTTAAAAAGGGCTTCAAAGTTGTTAGACTTGGTTTGAAAAAGTATTCTTGGTGTTTGTGGCGACATAGGGCAGGCTACAACGATATATGATATACAAAAGGAAAATAGTTATGAAAATATTGTATTGAAAAATATTGTCTAAAACGCAAGGAGTATATATATATATTTACACATTTTTTATGGTATAGGGGCAAACGAGCAGTCGGGTCCCCTGATGGGAAGTGACTACCGCCGCCATGGATACCTGTAGGCTGTAACTCGGTCGGCTTTTAAGGTGGGAGTAGGGGAAGAGGGAGTGTGCTTGGAGGGGGAGAAGAGGGGAAGAGGGGGAGAGGGAAGGGTTAGAGCCTCCGACAACCTCACTCACTCAGCGAAATACAATGCAACCATTGCTTAACTACCGATTTTCTGTGATTATTGAAATCGGTTCACAAATGGCAAAGATGTCGCGTTACATACACACAAAAATAAGAACATCAGTCGAACTGAGAAACTCTTCCTTTTTAAAGTGGGTTAAAAATAGTTTAGTTGATTGAAAATACATAATTATATATTACACTTAAAACTTAACAGTGTTTCTCCCTTTCTGAACTTAATTTTGTAGTTTGCACGCTTTATTTTAACGAGAGAAATAATAAAAAAGCCGTAAAAAATACTTGAATTTTTTTTTTGTAACTTAATATTTAGGTAGTAGATAACTATAATATTTTTATAGCAGTTACAACCTAAATAGGGATAAAGATTTCTAATATTAATTTAATTAGTAGGTACCTACAGCACACAAGATCGAGGGCCAGGTGTGTGGTCAAATAATATGGTCCATGTTCCCAATAGAGCTCCATGAGTTTTATAACTACACATTACCTATATACATATATTTTCGTGTAAGAAACAAAAGTATTCCTTTCCTTAAACTCGTACCTATGGGAGCTATTTGTAGCTACATACTTCTCTACCTATATTAAGTCGGCTCGATACCGACATCATCGCGAGCCTTTTCCGCTATTATTGGAAAATCATAGCAGCTATGGCTCGCAAAGTAAAATCGTCTAAAATTGTACATCATATTAAAAAAAAAGAGTATTCCACAAAATTATATTCGTTTCAAAATTCAGGAATTTTGAAATCCGATGATTGCCATTATCAAATTTTAAAATAATACTAATAACAACCACGAAAAAAAATTGTTTAAATTCAATAACTATCGATAAAAGTAATAATTTATTAACAACTAAATCTGATTAAAATTTTAGTAAATAGGTATACATACCAATCGTATATTTCAAATAATAGAAGAGAATTAAGAGGTTAAAGTCAGTCCTCTTTATCGAACCAACAACTTCAGCAACTTCTGCATCGTTGATTAAATTATTAACTTAGAATTAAAAATCCTTATGTATTCTAATATAAATACGTATAAATACACTTACTTTCTGGTACCGGATAATCTCTAATATCCCCTCTAACGGTATCGTAAGGTGTCTTCGACCCGAATAATGCATACGAACACCGGCTGCTCCAATAGCAACCTTGCACTTGAACTGAACTCACTATTAAAAATAATACAAACTTCGAAGTCATATTGAGTTTCAACATTGCCAAACGACTTCGATTGTACTTAGTTTCGAAGTCGGTACTGAATTGTGATTCTCCTCTAGCTACCTTTACTACTATATAGCCCCCACTATCTTACAAGTATTGAATATATAAAGGTGCGTTCATAAGGCAAAAAAATTTGAAAGAAAAGGCTTTCATAGGTAAGGTTATTTTAAAAGAATAACAAGGTACAAGAATGTTGTAAAAAATAATAATGCGTTGCTTAGGTGTATGTGTATGTTAGCTTCAAAACTTCAAACTGAATCATATTTAATTTTATTTTAATTTTTTTTAAATTAAGAATACTACTAAGTAGAAATTATTCAGGAATCGAAATTCTCATTTTAATATATTTCTAGAAATATACCGCTGTTCTTGTTTTGATGATATAGAAGTTTTAAATCAAACACAGACTTAATAGGAAAGACTATATATACTCATCTTAATCAATGTTTGTGTACGATATTTTAACATTATTTGATAATTAATATTACTATTGGAAAAACCTTGACTTGATGTCACGAATAACGTTAAGGAATCTATATAGCAAGAGCAAACGGAGGATACATGACATAATATGTGTTATTTTCATTAGCAAACTTTGCAACGTCATGGTACAGAGACGACATAGCAATGGGCCGAGTATTGTACATTTTGGTACACCCAAGATATTAAGTTTAAACCCCGACATACCTTTATTTAAATGTACCTCCAGGCGTCCTGATTCATCATTTTCGTGATTGTCAAAATCTGTACATACCTCTGATCCCAAAACGTTTAAACCTTTCAAGTAATTTAAAGTCAACTCGATCTAACGCCTAACTCAAATCCAGGAAGACTGCAGCAACAAGTTGCTTCATGTTTGTACTTTCCGTTACCCATCTAACTATATAAAAACTCACTAAAGGACGTAGACTTACCTATTTCGAAATAATTTTGCTTTTCCTTTATTATAATTTATTTATTTATTAAGTCTAAACTTACGTTAGCATACTAAGTTTATGGTCTAGACAATACAATTTTGATATTGTATGGCTCTATAGTTCTTTACGTTCCTCTTTACGTCGTTACATGAATCTATTCAAATATTATTTAACAGCTGACTGGAACAGAAATTACGTCGTTGCAGGTTCTAAAACGAAAATTACTATTTTGTTATAGGTAGACCAATGCAATAAATCATGAAGATTATGAGTTTTATTAAAGCCTTAAAAGTTGATTGCGAGGGGAACTAAGAAAGTTAATTTGGCTTCTGTGATATGTGTTTTACTGTTTATCTTATATTTACTTTAATGTACATATAGTTGAGTATGAGTTCATGAGTCATCGTTGCGTGTGAATTTTTGTTGTGAGGGTCATTTTAATTTACTTTAGGTGAATAACCTGTAGCCTGAGGTATTTCGTACTGAACAATTAACCCAGATACAGTAACAATAACTAAAAATAACGGTTATGAACTACTGTTTTGCCAAACGATACCAGAAATTCTGTACTATTGATGCAGAAGTATGGCAGTATTCTATAAATATATCGAATGTCTATTCTACTTAGGTATTGCCTCACATATGATAAGTATATATACGTAAGAACTAGCATCTAGTGACAACCTTAGATCGTGACTGTAGACTGCCGTCATAGCAAAATAAACTATCGGGTGTTTCAATTGAGCACATAATTCTTTGGTCGTGGTAACGATGGGTAAAAGTATTTCTTCGTTTTGAAAAATATATTTTCTCTGTGTGAGTTTTGTGAAAATCACTTTTTATATATTTATTACTTGATATTGACACTGCTTTTCCTTAAAAACTGCTTGGCGCTAAGATTGTACACTATGGGTGTCACACTGATAGGTTTTTTTAAGACCTATTTCTTTAAATTGTGCAAACCTATTTTTGTATCCCTGTGGTTATGATAGGCAATCACGAGCAAGTTCTAATTAACTGTGCTCATGACGGTAAGTCACTGACCTCAGGGTTATTGGATTGCAACACAAAAGAAACCTTTGTGAACAACAATAATCGATTTTTATCACATTTCTTGGTTATTTAAGGTACCTAAAGTATAATTTAAAAATTCATGGTTCCTAGTTCGTGGTCTGATGACCATTTGTGTAAAATACACCTCTATATATTATGGTTAATTACTTCTTTTGTAACTTTCTACCGCTAAAAATAACTAAAAACATCGGCTAATCATTGGAATATTTTATTTTTATTCAATTTACGGCCAAATACTCAAAATTCACCGTCTCAAGCACTAAGGTGAATAGAAGCAAGAGAACGAGAGATTTCAGTATGCCAGCTGGCAAATAGCCGCTTGCTAGGATTGTTCATCAATACAACACTGTTTCATGTTCCTCGGAAGACATAGACGTCTTCTCAAACAAACAGGGAAAATATAAATACCTAATCCGCGTGCAGCTCGCTGGCATGTAAGAGTAGGTGTTTTACTTCTATGCATTCAACTTGTAATTTAGTTTTTAATTTTAATTTTAAATTCTCAATTTTAGCCGGCTATATACTACCGATTAATGTCTGTTACTTTATTTATTAATTATTTTATTAATTATTAATTATTTTAAGCATTTATTATTAAAAAAAAAACTTCAGGATGTTGTACAATGTTTGGCATGAAGTGGTCTGCTGTAATTACGGAAGCACATTAACTCATTGTTTTTGTAAATTTAATATAGCATGTAAGGTGTATTCCTTGTTGGAGATCCCAACAAATAAAAAAAATAAAAATAACAACGCTACACGCCTGGTTATACCAAAAAAATTTAAATTAAACAAATGTTCTCTCGTTTCAAATATTTGTAAGCATGAATAGGTCTATTTATATTAGTCTGATAATAATATTAATAGCTTGAAACACGTCACACACGGCCGTCTCATTCCAAATTAGGCAGAGCCTGTACTATGGTAACTAGACTGCAGATAAACATACTTAAATGTTACTATTATAGATAAATTACATCCAGACCACAGAATATACAATAGTATAGGTACAGAATTCTCACTCCTCGAAATCATTTAAATAGATAGAGACTCTTAGTTCGATACAATAAAGTCACAATTCAGGTCGCACAGCGTAACCTAGAAGTTGCTTCTCTTTCTATCGCATGACTCTTATCTGTTCTGACGACGACGCCGTGACGTTAAGGTTATTTTTTTTAAAGAATTAATTAATCTGAATATTCAATCACATGTAAATTATGTGCCTATTACTGTATTTTTGTGAACAAATAAATCTAGGCTAGGTACTAAAAACCCCATAGTCGAGATACGAATGGATGACGCGAGGCAGCGCGTGAGTGACCATCGAACTAACATGCGACCCGGTCGGCGCGCGACATCCCAATGAATTTTTGGCACGATTAGGCGAACCCGCCGCCTACTTGTAGCGTTATGTCTAAAGTGCGGAGTGGTCCTGACCTGCCCAGACACAGAATAAATGATCGTGCTCATCAGACAATTATTTCTCCTGGGTGAAAATCAAACCCACGACCTCATGCTCAGCTGTCAGGATCGCTCACCACTAGACCAACAGGCACCTGTCACGCATTTATCTGTGGTCTAAACCTCATAATACAAGTTATGTTTCTTTTGGGTCCAAATACTAGATCCTTGATTTTTTCATTATTATTTTCGTAAACAATTCCACTATGACCGTAGCTTTATAATTTAAAGCAATCTCATTGGTAAAACATAGCAGTTGTTTCTATTTATAGCATCATATGTTTTGTCCATCTCATCTAACAAACCATTATTGGTAGGTAGTGCCTGTTACTGCATTGTATCTTTCAATTCAAGTGTAATTAACTATTTTAAAACCGATTACTCGAAGTTGGCAGAAGTCGTAATCCTGGGTTAGAATACCAATCCTAACTACGATATAATAAATGCGCAAGTGATTATGTTTATTTTTACACTTTCATACCTTAACTAGTTAAACGATCATCATGAAGTTTTGCGTACACATTGTCAGAGGTACAAAATCAAAACCATTGGTTCCAATTTAAACCAATTATAGGTATTGTTGACATGTCAGGAGTATTTGTCAGTCAGAATAAGTCAGTCGTGAAGCTAAGTCTTTAAAAGTCTTTAATCAGTGTGTCCTACCTGTAATGACTTACGGTGCCGAGACCGGTGAAGTTGGTCCACAAGCTCAAGGTCACTCAGCAAGCTATGGAGAGAGCCATGCTTAGTGTGTCTCTGTTTGACAAAATTTGTAACGAAGTTATCCGACACAGAACCAAGGTAACCGACATAGCTCAAAGAATTAGCAAGCTGAAGTGGCAGTGGGCTGGCTATATTGCCCGCAGAACCGATAACCGCTGGGGTAGACGAGTTCTGGAGTGGAGAATACGTCAAGGGAAACGTAGTGTAGGACGCCCTGCGGCCAGGTGAAGTGACGATCTGCGCAAAACGGCGGGGAAAAGCTGGATGAGGAGAGCTGTCGATCGAGCTCAGTGGCGTTAATTAGGAGAGGCCTATGTCTAGCAGTGGATAATGAAAGGCTGATGATGATGGTGATGAAGCTAGTTGCCTTTTCCAATACGTAAATCCTGTGGAGAAGAACAGGCAAAAAAACTCCAAAGACATTCTTTTTCAACATGTTTTTTACAATTATCTTTGGTTGGTTACATTGCTTATAAGCGTAAATGAAATGTGAGGACAATGTAACATATTGTTCTTAAATATAAACAGACGTGCAAATTACTACTTTATTATTACTGTTCACGAGCATGAAGCACGCGTCAACCATCGTGCAGATGTGCAGCATGCAGAAGTGCAACCATACTGAAAGGAGCCGCATCCAGATTTAGATTGATTGATAAAACATATACATTAACGCCACCGGAGCCACGGGCAAATGCTAGTGCAAAATGCAAAACATTCAACTATTAGAATTTTTGATGACCTTTGTTGCGCGACTGTAGCTGCAGCGGTATCGGGTTCAAATCCTGCTCCTATATGAATGTATGTTTTTGTATTTCATTAAGTACATTATTATGTGACCACGATTAATTGGTTTCATTCAGTGTGGAGTCACACATCGCTGTTACGTGTACTTTTGCGTCACTTACGAAATGCATCACGTCACACGACAACCTCAGTCAAGGTCTTAAGACCTTGAGACTTACTTAAGTAAGTCAATCGTGCAGAGGAAAATAAGTTCTTGTGAATAGTAAACAAGGACTTGTATCGCCTGATGGTAAAACAAGCAACATCAGTTGATAAATGTTAGTGTTGGTTAACGGCAGACTTTTGTAGGGTAGAAGTACTTTCTCCGTTCAGTGGGTGGATTTAATTTGAAATCTGATGGAAATACGGTTCCTGAATTGTTAACTGATGATGGGATAACATTCAGGCTTTCAAATTGTAGGATTTAGAGACAGTAAGATATTGTAGAGTCTTTTTAACCCCCGACACAAAAAGAGAGGTGTTATATGTGTGACGTGTATCTGTGGCATCGTAGCTCCCAAGCGAATGGATCGATTTAAGTGCGTTTTTGAAGTGAAAACTTCTTTAGCGGCGTTTTGGTATGAGTAAAAAATGTTAAATACACGTTAAATGTCAACAAACGTCGCGTGACCTGATCGAAAAATTCGTAAGACGGAGCCACAGGACAATTGACCTGATCGAAAATTGTCCGAGTTTCTTATATTTAAAAAATATTTTTACGCCATCTTTGGATTCTGCGCGATACTACTGTAGTTTAATATATACTTATGTATTATATGGTATAAATCCACTAGAGGGCGCTAATCTAAGCTTTGGGGAGTAATCTAAGGGAGTTTTGTCAGCTCCTTATTAATTAATCTTTAAAAAATGTGTTTTCACTTCTGCCGGCAGTCCCCATGACTGCCTACTTTTTTATTTTTTTGTTTAAAAGGTGACTTGATCGAGATTGTTCTTAGATATAATTCAAGAAATCCTGTTCAGCGGTTCAAAAATCACCAACTCTTTTCTGATCGTTGAAGGGATTTTCGAGTCGAGGGTGTTTTAAATTTTAAATTTATGATTATTATGATGACTGTGTACTCGCCGTTATAAATACAACTACAAATGTTAGGATATCAACTCTAATCTCGAATCTAATCTAATCTGTTGTAGTATCTGCGGTAATAGATGCAATGGACAGCATCATACATATAATATTAATATTCACGTTACCACCACGCCTACCGTCCATGAGACTACCAGATGATATTGCTGAATATAATATACAGTCCATCGTATACACCAATTTGGATTGCACATACACAAGTTGTTGCAGAAAGATAAATAACGTAAAACACTAACAATTTTTTAGGAGAATTTGTTTTTTTTTATCGGATTGGGGGCAAACAAGCAGACGGCTCACCTGATGGTAAGTTACTACCGCCGCCCATTGGCACACGTAACTCAAGAGAGTCACAAGTGTGTTGCCGGCCTTTTAGGTGGGAGTAAAATAAGGGGGGGGGGGAATAAGGTGAAAGGGGGAGAGGGAAGGGGTAGGACCTCCGGTAACCTCACTCACTTGGTGAAAAACACAATGCAAGCATTGCTTCACTGCCGGTTTATTTTTGTGATTTTTTTTTATAGGTACTTATTTAAGTTTATAAGTTATAAGTATAAGTTCATAAATATCACCCATTTTTTTTTAAATAATCATAAATAATCGTAAGTGCGAATCTGACTGGCGAACCGAGGGATCCGTAAACAAAAAAACTTGTATGTAGATAGTACGTCCATTTGAGGAATCAATTCTTGAAGATTTTTGCCCGTCTTTTCCGAAAGACAAGATTCCCATATATCGATGTACGATGAAGTCAACTTTCCAACCGCAATATAAAAGTTTGTAATCACAAAAAATACTTTTTTATGTGATATAAAAACAAATTAACGACTTTACTTACTTTTTTCCTTTACTTGTGCTATCTGACCTAGCTTCTTACCTAATTTCATGATTCTAGGTCAAAGGGACGAAGTACCGGGACGAAGTACAGGTTTTGATTTAACTGTAAAATGTTCAAATTCGTTAAAATATAAGGCTTAATGGCGTTGATTGCGTTGACTTAGAAGTATTTGGTATTATTTTTAAGTTGATGCGTCCACGGGTTCCTGATAAAAAGGGTTTTGACAAACAGCCAGACAGACGGACAACAAAGTGTTAGTTCACAAAGTAGTAGTAAAGGTTCACAAAAGGGGTTTTGCAGATAAACGGCGATTTTCAAATAGGAGTAGATTTATTTTCTGAGTTTACGGCAGAGAGCGCGCGTGACGTGCGCCGGATATCTCGTTAGACTATATATTTCAAAAATGGAGGGTGGTGGCCAATGCCACCCTACCCTTCCGCGCATGCTTCACCGCGCTCGCCCTCTTACAAATCATACACTATATTATTGCCTACCTACTTGTTAGTGATTTTTAAATACAAATAGATTAATTAGATTTTACAAAATTACAAAATATCGACACCTGTATCGCGTCAATAACAGTGTTCCTATAAGAGTTGATTTTTCCTTTTGAGGAACGGAACCCTAAAAGATTGAAATAAAAACGGATGAAATAATCGGGCACGTAAAACCGCACATCTTTATTAAAGATAAAAAAATGGGAGTGTTCACCTAGTTAAGAAAAGTCTACATTTTTTTGCAACACTTAATTTTGTAATATAATAATAGTTTTTTTTTTTCAAATATCAATTTTAATTTTCAAAGACTCAGCTATGTACCGGCCATACATAATAACTATGCTAAGATATGATCCCATCATTCTGTGACACTTGTATATTCGATCTAGCACCAATGGTTATAGTTTTAGATTTTTTATTTTATCTCCTCAAAAATAAGTTTTATTTTTCTTTTTTGTTGGCCTAAGCTTATCTCCTATTATTTAAACCTACACTACAAAATACTTAATTACCGTTGCCAGGCCTTGCTAATTTAGTGATGTAGTACAAAAATATAGCTAGGCCAAGATCTCACCCATTACGGCTACAGGCGAGCGTCTCATTTGACCCAAGCTGCTCGTAAACTACAACAAAAGAGACTGACGCACGCGTCCCCTAGAATTGCAAGCGTTTATAAGGCGGTATATGGTAACCGCTTACTATAAGACAGACCACATGCTTGTTTGCCACTGATGTGGTATGAATCAAAAGTAAATCTGAACAATTTTACTTTTTGAAATGTATTTTTATTATTTATACATGTATTTTTATTATTTATACAGGTACATTTTTAGTGTCATCTAGCAACGCGTTAAAAACTTTGACACACATGGAACAACAGTTTTTTGAAAAAGAGTTGTTCTAGGTTGATAGTTTAAAACCAGTCGATCTCTGTCTTGCGTTTCGTGGAAAAACATCTAGTTTATAACCTTTAAATATAGGTTATTTAAAGGTTGCAGAGTGCATTTTGTCTACGAACTGTGGGTTGTTGAGACAACTTTGTGATGCAAATTACTCAATACTTTTGTACTAAGTGACATCAAAACAATGGGTTTCTCATCATTTTCATCAAAGATCCTACTTTTCTATTCTACTGTGTGAATTTGGATAGTGATGACAGAATCAGCCTATATAATACTATAAATTATTTATCTTTTAATGGGATGTCTGCAACCTGGGTTGATGGACCTATGATCTGCTTAAAGAATCAGAGAAACGTTGGGATAAAAAGGTGTCCATATTGCATAGTGGATGATGATGAAATAAAAATACTTATTACGTCAACTATAGTTTTACTAGTTACTATTATTTCTACTGTTGACAATTACTTTGGGTTTCTGTCTTCCACTTGCTTTAGTACAGTGAAGAAAGTATAAGAGGCTTTAATAATCTGTAACAAAACTATTCATTAGTGAATACCAACCACGTCCGTACTCACGCACAGTATGAGTTTGACTTACGAAACGTGAACATACAACATTTACAGACCATAGCACACTTTAAAGGTATTAAACTTCTAAGATGTCACAACGATATTTTGTAATTATTAAAGGTTTGGCAATTATCAAAATAGATGTATTGAATTTGCCAATTTTTTTTTCGATTTTTTATCAATCTGTCGTAAAAAGAGTGTGACAAAATGTTTGACAGCCCTGGTGCTTTGATTACATTCTGTATTAACCTGATATAAGTAGAGAACTTACAGAGGTGAAGCAGGCAAGTGATAGCGTAGTAAACCCTCCAGCAGTGAGTTTAGTGACGTGACGCGTGCGCACCATGACGATTAACAACGCGCGCCGCAGACGCACCGAACACAAGTACCACGGACACCAATAGGCCGCGCCTGCGATCTCTGAACTCTAAAAAATTAAAAAAAACGCCGTTAACACATTATTTGAGAAATGACGAGCCAGCGTAATCCCTACCTGATAGTAAATGCGTCATGTTGGCTACCCTATCTCTCTTCCATAGAGGTCTGCCAATCCTATAGGGCATAGAAGAATACTAATCTGTCTCAGTTGTGTCGCTCCAAATTTAAAATAGTAGGTTGGTAGGTTAGTAGTGTAAGAAAGAAAGAAAGAAGTAAGAAAGAAAAGAAAGTGTGAGATTTCTTGTTGAGATTTGGCGTCCGGATTACCTATGTATTTCTAAATCACTAAAACATGTACATGTCAGCCATGGCAATTCCCAAGTCAATGAAATTGTAATTTAATTTGTAGCTATGTGGCGTCAACCTAATATCGAGTCTCGACTTGTCATAAATGCCAGCCGAGTAAGCAAGTTTGTACCAACTTAAAAACAAACTTGATAATCTTTGAAACAAAGCGCTAAATGCAAGATTGCTGCAACATTACCACATACTTGAAATATCATCAAAAAATTAACAAAGGTGCAGCAATGTTGTCATAAACTTATCTTACCATATTTGACATTCATTTTCAAATAAAATTCAAGTTTGTGGCAAGCTCACTTGCCATCTGGGATAGTATATTATATTTGTTGATTACCTCCTCGGAGAGCTGGTTTCCTTGGTAACAGTACAAGAACACTTGCAGCATCATACACAGAAGGTAAGCCACCATTGATATTATTCGAACCCAATTCTTGTTATTCAACTCCTGTAAACACTTTTGTCATTAACGTTACATTACTGATTTGGCTAAAATATTGGTTCTAAATAAATACTTCAAATTCTGGTATTTGTGGAACACACGAAGTGGGGGAATTGTTGTTAGTTCCCTCCAAAACATGGAAATCCCGTCCAGGCTAATTGTTGCTGGAAAGTTTAACTGCGCGATACAGGATCAGTAGTTACTACTTAGTTTGCCTTGTCTTTGTTAGATGGCGCTAAAGAATATTTCGTTGTGTTTTTGTCCCCTCAGTGTCATATTATTTTTAATGTTTAGGATAGTCTAGTCAATTAATTATTTTTACTTACAAGAGCCAATTGGTAAGCTGTTACACAAATGATGACGACGGACACCGAAAACTGTACCAGAATCGGCTTGCCGAAGCAATTCTGTATTTGTGCTGCGGTCTTCAATGCAGCTTCGTGCTTGACCACGCATTGTTGAATACGCTCCTGAACCGTCTTCTCGTCTTCCTTACGCAACATAAACTGCCAGCAAATAAGCAAAACCATCACCTTTCTAATACATATCTTGCTCGAATCCGAAACTTGGTATGTAGATAGCTGAAAACCGGGGTTATCGCATAGCCTACTTTTTATCCCGATATACCCAAGGTATCGGGAAATACACGGATGAAACCGCGGTGCGCTGCTGGTTACAAATAAAAGGATCGAAAATGTCTAAGACTAATCCATCACATTTCATGAGCGTACATTAGCTTCGCGATCGCAGAACTGAGATAGCATATTCTTAATTTTCACAAGCCGAAATAAATTTGTCACTTTGTCCTTATCTTTAAACGGTTTTATTTAACATGTCCTGTTTGTATTTTGGGTTAAATTTAGTAACTGAAATTTTAACCTTTTCTGTCGACCATTGATCTAAGATTTGGTTCACACCTTTAGTTCTGATTACAATATAATTATGTGTATTCAGTTTCATTGTAAATCCAAGATGGCCGCCGTCACAAAATTTCAGATTTCATCAAGATTGCATATTTTTTTACAACCCCTCAATATGTATATTAAATGAAAGGGCTTGACTAGTAGAATACAGAACACCATGAAAAAATTCCATGTGTTATATAGTAACTGTATATCTAAATAAAAACTTGAAAATAAAATAAGTAAAATTTTATTAAAAAGAAATATAATTATGAGATTGATTGATGAGATTACGCTACGCCCTACGATTTTATTTCCGAATTTTCATTTTTAGTACCTTATCTGCGTCATTATTATGTTTCTTTATTAAATTATAGAAAACGTACCAGTTCCCATCTAATCTCTTACCTTTTCAGGACGTCCTAGAAATGAACACAATGTTCTAAGCGACAAGCCCACAAGCCGTAGACGACAGCAGCAGACAGCTATCAGTGACGTCACCAACGTGTCCAAACACACGTTCACTAACGCCGATATCACAAGTGCTGAACTCTAGAATTGGAAATACGTTTCACCTACAATTGCTAACATACGAACTACCTTAAAGAAAGCCTAGCCAATTGACATCTGTAATTGCACGGGTGTCACGCAAGCAAGCGTTGACAACCCAGGACAACCCATTGTTTTTTCAATTTAACCCTAGTATTTAGGTACTGCATTGCTAAACAATGAATTATGGTAAGCTTAGCTCAACAATAAAATATTTTTGTGTAAGTAATTTAGCTGAATTATTACTCCTATCACAGAACCGTTGACAATTACTTAGTAGTAATAGACTTTGCTGTCGCGAAATTTTTATTCCGCATACGTTTTAATAAAGGTCTACTTGAAAATGCTAATGTAAAAAGCTCTAATTTATAAGGACGACGGGTTTACCTCTTGAAACTCAAATTTAAGCTCGTTCTCATAGTCGTACTTTAAAAATAAATCTTATATATTATTTTATTATGGGCTCTATCCCGCGCAAGAATCAGCGCAGGAATTCCGCCAATGTCAAGTGTTTTATATTATACAAGTGAATAACAAAAACGTAAAAAAATGGACGTCTATTCGTCCATCTCCTCAAAAGCATAGAATTTAAGAGAGCAAACTGACAGTAATTCCAATCAAACACAATTTGATTCTAAATTTAAAACTGGCAGGACTTACATTTTTCTTTTTACGTAACTATTTTACTAAATATTATCTTTTTAATACTTATTTGTAATATTTATTTATTGTTGTGTCCCTACTGAAGACTGGACCTCTCTTGTTACCTCTCCACTACTTTTCTGCCCTTCGCAATACTTGCACAAAGACAGTTGTATTAACTGAGTTTCTGCATAATTTCAACTTTGAGAAAGTCTTACTAACCTGATCAACATAGGTAATTTCATAAGCCGGTGACTTTGAAGTGTTATATGGATACCTACAAATTGAAACAAAAAATATTATAACACACTATTAATAATAATGAATGTGTGTATCTCAAAATTTTTTTAGGGAAGCGGGCGCGAGAGTGAGCTGTGTGGAAGTAACCCTCATACATATAGTATCTACGTTCTTTATAATCGTTTTTCTCTTTCTGAAAAAAACTTTTTGGAGACCTGCTATTAATGTTCCCGTCTAGCTAAAACACTAAACAGATATGTCACAAATGTCGTACTAATACACAAAAATAATTCTCCCTTACCAAGCTCTAAGTGGTAGTTGGTTCTTCTCAGCGCTTGCAGCCCAGCCAACAACTGTTACACCGGATAACCACATGTAAACACACAGGCTTCTGGTTGTTTCGCGATTACAGCTAAATAATAATAAAAAAATTGTTAAAAAGAAAAATCTTCTAAGTAGGGCACACTTTTATATAGTGAACAGTGGAGAGATGCTTGCATGTTGCTGAAATGCAAATTTTGAGATGGATGTGTGGTGTGACTTGGATGGACAACACAAGTGATTAATGAATACATTAGTGTGAGCCTGACAGTAACGACAATAGATAAAAAGTTGAGGTGCAATAAAATATCATTGTATGGATATGTTTAATAAGTAAGTATTCTTTATTGTACACTAACAAAAATAATTACAGAAACATTTTGTATATAAATGCACAAAGGGCGGCACATTTTCACAAATAAGTAATAACTCCAGGGAACCTTTGGATGGACAGGATTGTAATCATTAACGATGGTGGTTCCGATGCCAACAAGTCAAACAAGAGCTTAATAACTTATATATTTAAACATAATATAAAATGTTATATTAGTATATACCTAAATAATACACACGAATATTTTCATGTATACTTATACATTAGTGCTTACATACGTATATTTACATACATACATACATTTTAGTTATATATAATAAATAAATAAAATATAGTTGATTCGTCAATAACTTAATTTTATTAATTTAACAAATAGTAATGCCAGTGCTTGAGCTCGTCCGAGAGTGACCAGAAGTCCATTTCAGAGGCGTGTTGAAGAGAACTTTATGTGTGGAAGTTGAACAGTACAAGAGTAGAACAGGAACCATTAAAAAGATGGATGATTGCGTGGAAGAAGATAAGGTTAGAAACGAAGTAGGCAGTAAAATGTCGATTGATAGAGTAGAATGGAAGAAAAAAGTATATTATAATTATGTATTTATACGGGAATTAACGCTAACGCGAAATAGGTATTACATACCTCTGAATTGCCTGACGTTTCGACCAGGTTGCACTGGCCGTGGTCACCGGCTGACTGGCTCAGTGGTGCACGTATAAATTATATTATACATTCTCACACCTTCACAAATTATATTTAATTTCAAGTATTAGGGTATAAAACGTTTGTAACAGAGCACAACTAGCAAATTGGAAATAGTAGGCTATTATTACAATAAAATAATTAGAGGGGATCGATAGGCGCTGATAATCGGAATACGGGCTTTGCCTAGTTCGGTTACAGTTGCTACATTCATTAGTCTGTAAAAATAATGTCAAATTATTTGTAATATAGTGTTAAGTTTTTTTTGGAACAAATAAATATTATTATTATTATATTGCGCTGACCCAAAATTAAAATTAGAAAAATGGAAAAAAGATTATGATAATGACTTTTAAATAGGGCACAGTAAGTTAAATAAAAGCAGATTTCTATAAAACTACTAATAAATAATAAAACTCTAACTATAAAAGTTCTATGGCCCTGAAAATCACGGTTGGAAAGCAAAAATAACGCATTAATGTCATTCTGCTGGTGAATATACTCGAAAGACCTCCAATTAAAGAAATATCTGGTGAACAGTCTCGCCAGATCTATATGTAAAAGGAGATTAAGGATAGTCAACGCCCTACTGAGTGATACGCTTACCATACCGTTACACACATGTAAATATCACTTCTCAACCACTGAGGTGCAATGCATTCCACAGACGGACTGTACTGAAAAGAACTTTATCATGAAATTTGTGGAATGCGCATTGGCATTTTCAACGTCAAGTTCTCCGAAAACCTAAAGACCCTTGAAAGTGTATTGTGTAAGAATTAAATTTAAGTAGTTAACAAACAATTTAGGAAATGTAGCACAGTGCGCAGGATAAGTGAGTAAGAAAGTTTACCCTGGCAATAATCCAGGACACAAGAAATCAATCATAAAATCAAACCTTTTAACGATTTCAATCCCTTCCGTCCTATCTTCAGCAGTCAATTCATTATCAGATGTATCAATAATCTCCTGTATCGCTCGTCTCTTCATCACCACATTAATCACTTTAATGCCGAACGCTAAGTTGGTGAAGAGAAGGAAAGATGCGCTGGTCATTAGAGTGAGATCTCCCCAAATCTGGAACATCGCACCACTCTGGGCGACGACGATGACACCTGAAGAGGAATTTATAATTTTCTTATTTGGTTTAACTGTTCTCCGCGATGCCTACGGAACACTTGTCTCTTGTATTTTAGGCATGTTTTTTTTAAATAACAATCAGCGCGTGCTACTTCATGAGACTATCAGTCACAATCTGGGTGTTTCTATGTATAAGACGGTATGTATTTACAATAAAAAACTTATTAACAAAAAATTAAACCCAAGAAAAGATTAAAAAAGCAATAAATAAATAAACCTTTTAAGTCTTGAGTATTGAGCATATTTACATAAACTATAAAATTTTATATAAACTAATTTTGAGTGAGCGCCAAACAATAAACTGATTATAATTATCTAAATTTTATGTATACGTAGAAATGGGGAAGGCTCTACAGGTAATTAATCATTTTATTCAGGTCTACATGTATAGTGATTTTGCACATTGCCTTTGCATTTTCTGCATGTGGACTTCATGACTTCGCCACATGAAGAACTTTAAAGTTAATATTTAACTTACTGTAGTTGTTATAATTAAACTATTATATTTTTATATAATTGTTATCATTTTTTATGTTTTCGCAATTACGAGTATTATATTTTATAACGCCAAACATTCAAAATTCGAATTATCTCATCAAACACCAAATATCAATTACTGAGAGGGACTGTCTGCTAGCGGCGTGGTTACTGAAAACTCGTTGAATGGACCTGGCCCTCATTTCTGATATTTCTGATATAATTCTTTAAGGCTTTGTGTAAAATGGCTGAAATGTGATGATGATCGTTGAAGATGTCGGAAAAAATCAATATCTGCTACCCGTACGAAGCTGGGGCGGTTGGTTAGTATATCTGAAACACACGTGCCTGCTACAGCCGGTTATAAGGGGAAACAATCAAAGTTTATTATGAGTTTATTTTAGTTATGAGATTCTAAGTATTGTTTAACACAGGATCACTGAGTTGGTGATGTTTTCTAACACTGTGATAAAAAAAAATATCCTTAACATTTTGCGTCGGCTGTAGAAAAAGACTGACACCAAGATAGACAAGAAAGACTTATATTCTCTGGAGCAACTATTTAACTAAACTACGATGCAGTTAAAACCCCTCTTACCAACAAGAAACATAAACCATGAAAACCAATAGATATTAAAAAAGACTTTCTCATAAAATTCAACCGGCTCTATCGGTTTCAAGAACCCGACAAACTGTAAAACGCTCAGACAAAACCTGAGCGACGTATTGATGTTATTTACAAAGAGCCCCATCATTACACGTAATGGTTGAACGTTGTGTTTGGAAACGATAAGGACAGTTAATAAAACAACAGTCTGTATTTTCATAGTTTTCTATTGTGTCATTCAGGTATTGACAACAATTTAGTAATTCAACGAAGTGTGACATTTTGGGTGTTTAAGTAAATTATTGAGTTTTGTTTAACATTTGAAATGAGAGAATCTGACGTCTTAAGAACATTATAGCTCTGAGTTTTTTTGTTAGAACCATTATAGGTACTTATTTTATTTATACCTAATCTTTTTAGGAATCTGTTTATCTCAGTTCTCGTTTGAGTAAGTTCCTTTCAACCAAATTATATGCTAACGATAGATATAGAAAAGCTTGTGAAGAAAGTTTTTTATTTTTACGAGACTCAACAAATAATAAGTTGACTTAACGTTAAGAAAACAATAATTTGCGTAATTCAGCTAACTAAATTCGTGGAAAAAATTATTAAAATTGGTTTTGTATGTCATTTAATTGTTCGACAATTTCCGAAAATGTCTCAATTCTGGTTGCTGACTCATCCTGAAACGTGAAATTTTAGGATGCGTTTCTGATTCTAGTACAAAAAAAAAACATGTTTAGGAGTTGTAGAGCAACTAATAGACGACGTTTGCGGTATGCGGTATAAATCGTCATGAATGAAGTTTTTAATAGAAATCTGTTTGTATTAAAAGTGACATCTTATGTATCATATCATATCTTTTGTATTTCTTTTAAGGATTCTTTGGTACTCTAGATATATCTGGGTATCCAGTATTTTTATCGTGTATCTCAGCCGTTCTAGTCACGATGACTGAGATATAAAACAGCTGAAATAAGCGGCGGTAGCGTAATGGCTAAGGCTTTGGACTTGCGATCAAGTGGTTGCGGGTTCAAACCCCACCTAGTGCACTACCGGCGTGAACCCACTCGTAACACAAGCATTTAGCTTAGCTGGAGGGGTTAACAAGAATACTAGTAATGTGTGATCTTTTATACTCTATTTGTGGTTAATAATACTTGAATTAGCTACGAATAGTTTACCAAGTCGGAATATAAATTGGTATCGTACTAATGGTATTATTAAAAGGAATTTTACTAAATACCATTATTAAAATAATAGGAAAAACTTCTTAAAAGTTACAGGAATCATTTTGTATCGAGAAAATTCGATTGTGCAATATTTTTGAAATCGTTTTCATAATGGTAATCTAAGCTCAAACTAGACTATAAAAAAATGTTTGCAATCTATGCAAGAATGAAAAGAAAAAAAACTACAAGTATAAAATAGTGTATCAATTGAGTCATTATACCATCCTATACTTACACTACTGAAATATTCACCTGTGTTATATTGTGTACCTGATCTATACCAGTATTAATTGGCCTATAAATCTCTGTAATTAACCAAATGTCATTTAAAACCAGTATTGTACTAAATAGAATTTAATTCTATTATAACAGCAGGCTATGTCAGTACTGGAAAATTATACACTACAATAGTCGTTAATATTTTAAATTTGATGAATAAAAAAGTGCGTGTGCGTCATCTCCGAAGCATGATTCGCATTTACAATCAAACAGTATTAGATTTCAATCTTACGGCGACATTTACAGAGTATATTTGAAAAAGGAACACTTACTTAAATCACTGAAAGGGCATGACTCTAGCATGTAGTTACAATAAGAATTTTTGAAAAAAAACTATCCGTTCACAAGTTATGACCGTTTAAATTTCCAGGTATTTTTAACTCCGTTAAAGGTTTTAAATCGTACATATTTTTTTTATTTTATAACTGTTCACTTAGTTATTAAGAAAATACAAAAAAACTAAAATAAAAAAAAAATCGAACTTAGTTTTTATGGATTTTTGTTGATGGCCGGGGGCGTGGATACGTTTACATTATCTATTAGATGTGTAATTCGGGACTTAATCGCGGTAATAATTAGAAGGTACAATACCTCTTGGTTACCCAACGTTTCGATCGAATTGCACCGATCGTGGTCACTAGTGAACTTTGACTTGAATATCCTGATGTTTCCTGGCCGTAGTCACAAACTGACTGCTACAGCGATGTCCGACCTTCATCATGTCCTTGAAGTACAATTTTCTTCATCCACGCGCAGATTTTCGAGGTTTTTCTTCATCGTGTACCATTACATTAATTTACAGTAATATAATAACGCTAACGAGATTTTTTGTTCGATTGTTTGTTTAAACGCGCTAATGTCTGCAACTATCAGCCAGATTTAAATAATTCTTTTTGCATTGGATGGAGTATTCATTAAGAACGATTATAAGCTATGTAACATCACTCTGCGACCCTTAGGAGCAGAATAGTGACCATAAACGCAGTTAAAACTGCGGAGATCGGTTAGTAATATCATATTAATAGTGTACAGAAACGGGACAGCGGTTTCGTTAATATTGTGTGTAACGTTTAAGTTTATCTGTCTCTGTCCTTTGTGCCAACGTTTACGAGCCAATAAACTATACAACTAATTAAAAATACACTCCATGAATATTGAATGAAGAGGCTTATTAAGAAATCTATGTTAGAAGTGAATTAAAAACTATAAAAATATGGACAAGTCGTAAACTTATAAGGTGTTATGAAAAAACTTATTGTTTTTAGGTTTTTATTCTATTCGCTTTATCGAGCCTTGTGATGATGGAATTTTGCGTTTAGTGATCCCAACTTTCCAAATAATAAAAAAAAAATTAAATGCAGTTGGAAAATTCGGCCTCTGCCTAAACTCATCGCTATCTTGTCGGAAAAAAATATCATAATAGTTTTCTTTTGAAAGATACCCCTCAAATACATAGTCGGATAAACACCAAAATAAGGACACATCGGTTTGTTTATAAAATAGGGACACTGTATGTGACGGTACATGGCGATACAAAAATATCGAAAATGTGCGACTGAAGAACCTTCTACCTCACGCCATGAGCCAGTCAGCCTGTGACCACGGCCAGCGCAACCTGTTTGAAACGAACTTTCTGATGCATAACTGCCATTCGATCAGAAACGCAGTGGGCACTGCTGCTTTTAGCTCTAGTAATATGTTTAATATATATTCATAATACTTTTATCTTTTCAGATTACAAAAGCATCCATCGTATTCATTGTTCACGTTATTGCAACAAGTTAATGACAAGTAATAAAATAATATACAGGTCCATACTTTTAAAAGACAAATTATAGATAAAATGATAGTTGTAGGCTTGTGGCGTTGAAAGAGGATCTAATGTATCTTTCGGAACCTCACCTATCCTGTTGTGGAACATTACCACGTACCTACATACCATGGTACATACCACAGACACCAATAGGCCGCGCAAATATTAAATTATTTCAGAAACTCTATCAAGAGTGTTTTTAACCCCTGACGCAAACAGAGAGGTGTTATAAGTTTAATGAGTGTGTGTCTCTATGGCATCGTAATTCGCAAACGGGTGAACTATTTCAATAGAGCGTAGGGCTGCACTGTTGTCTGATTTTATATTATGACAGAATTTTGCCCTTTCTTTTCCATTTTTTTACTAAATAGTAAACAGCAGAAGTGGTTGCTACATCCGACGCCATTTTGACGTTTTCATGATCACGCACTGCCAGCACTACCGGACGGTCTCTGATGCTATGAGGTGGTCTGGTATGAAAAACGCACCGCACCGCACATCGAATCCGGTTCGACCGCACCATATTCTGAATGATGCTTTTGAATAGCATCGTCCGAACTCTGTTCGAATGTCAGACAGCGGAGCGTGTCACCGTCCCGCCCCTGTCTGACCCAGCCTTTATTCTACTAGACAAAATCTATAACTTTACGTTTGTTTGCTTAAACGCGCTAATCTCAGGAACTACTGGTTCGAATAGAAAAATTATTTTTATGTTGGATAGCCATCTAAACCAATAGGAGCGAAGCAGTGACCATAAACGCAGGTGAAACTGCGTTGACGGCTAGTTAAGTATGAAGTGTATATCGCTGTATCTTATTGCAAGACTTACTTGTTCAGATAGTTGATTCCCTTGGTAGCAGTAGATGAACACTTGGAAAGTCATGTCCAGCAGATAGGTGCCCATCGAGAGAAGCGGCACCAGGTTGTCTGTACCCATCGTCTATGCAAACATTGTCAGTATATTGCCGGTGATAGATAATAAACAAATATTTGTTTGTATAAATATGTATCTTTGGTCTTGGTGTTTCTATGTATTTAAAATATGTATATTATGGCTTACTTTCAGAGTCGATGTCAAAGTGAGGCCCGTGGCACTAACAAGCTTCTTATACTTGACACGATCATTAACCAACAAGTTTACCGTAACCGAAAGGATTTGGCGACATGTTGGATAGATTTTAAAGAAGCCTATGACTCTGTACCGCATACGAGTGCGTGGCTCTTGAGGGTGATGGAGTTGTATAAAATTGATACAACTCTGTGCACTTTCTTGAAGGCATGTATGCGGTAATGGATAACGGTTCTGTGCAGTGGTGGATTTACCAGCAGGCTGAGTAAGCTGGAGCCTAGGGTGGCAGATTTTAGAGACGGCAAATTTTGGGCCAACATAATTTTTATGTCTTATAGAAATTAAAAAGATTCATAATTCTAAACCTAAATGTTATTAGGTCCACACAAACAGTTCAACATGTAATGTTTTTTACCACTAAGATTATTTTTCCTGCAATTTGTGTGTTCGCTAAGTGTGTCTGGCCTAGTTAGGGTGAGAAGCTTTTCTTGCTTGAATCGATTGAAAAATTATCTCTTTTGTGTATAGAGTTCGAACTAATGAACAAGATTTCACACGATGATGTCGATGACGATAACGATTGATGATTTTGCTCATAGAAAATCGCACAAAAAGATATTGTAAAACTTTCATAACTTAATTTATTTAATTTCCTTATCATCATCTCGCGAATTGTTACCAGATAATTATTGCATATAATGTTTTTTAACGCAATACTAACTGCAAGAGGTTAAACTTTCTCCCTATGAGGAAAAGGCGCGAGTTGTCAGCCACACAGCCGTCTTCGTCATTAGGACAGTTTTAAACCCAAATTAAAAAGACTATAAGACGCGACCTCCGATCCGTAGCTTCAACACTCACACAACACACAATAGAGACTGTGATTGAGCGGAACAGGTGGTGGAAATTGTTCATTCAGCACTTGGGAGGCCCTATCTGACGAAACTCAAAACTGAGAATGGCAGAACAGTCACATCGAGATCTATTTGTGGACAGCTGTACGAATCACGAATGATAGAACCAACGAGACTCAGTGATGATGACCAAAGAGCCACATTAACGCGCCATTACAGCAAGGCGATGCCTGAAAGCAGCGGAAGCAGCTGAAAAACAACTTCATACTGATTGCTAGAACGATCAATCTATCGACCGATCGGATTCGAATAGCGCCTCCTAAAGGCAGGTGCTATTCCAATCCTGAAAGAGCTAGCAAGTCCGTTCTGTCATCCAACAAGATTTAACTCCTGGGAGTGCTGTTCTTGAAAAAAGCAACTTTTTGAAGAACTGCAGACCCATCCCACTCCTGAGTTATATCTACAAGTTGTTATTGAGTCGTCACAAACCGTCTCGCGAGAAAACTCGACGAATGTCAGCTACCAGAACTAGCCGGGTTTCAAAAAAACTACATCATCGTGGACGAAGTTTTATTTTTTTTATGATATAGGGGGTAAACGAGCAGACGGGTCACCTGATGGTAAATGACTACCGCCGCCCATGGGCACCTGTAACCCGAGAATCACAAGTGCGTTGCCGCCCTTTAAGGTGGGAGTAGGAGAAGAGGGGGAGGGGGGGAACAGGGGAAAGACAGGAATAAGGGAGAGGGAAGGGCTAGGGCCTCCGGTAACCTCACTCACGCTGTAAAATGCAATACATTGCTTCACTGCCGGTTTTCTGTGAGGCCGTGGTATCAAGCGGAGTCAAACCGGCCCATACGTGCCGAAGCATGACTCTCCCACGTTAAAGCGTCCATACTTTTCGGCAGATTGTATAAATTATGACCTTTTGTAGCGATTGCTAAAACTGTTCCTTGATTATTTCTGATCGTGGCCTAAAAAGACATATATATATATAGTTAAGCAAAATCACTTGTTCTTTTTGTTCTAATTAATTCTGTTTTGACTTTTTTGACGTGATAACGTCTTATAAATCAATGAAAGCCGGCTGCACGCACGAAAAAGCATGACTCATTGTCACGTTCCGCCTGAGCCGAGCGTGCAAGCGAGAGCGCGGAACAAGCGATAGATAGGCACGATCGGCCTAAGCGTTCGTTTATTGACATTGATTTGATTTCAGTTTAGATTATATTTAAACAAATTATTTAAATTACATTTGCAAAAACTGTAAATAATATTTGAAAATTAAAAATTAATATTTTTAACCAGAGTTTTAATAATATTGTTTTCTTATGACGTTATCACGTAAAATTATCGTCCGTAAACCGACTCACAGACAACCAAATTTTTTTTTTCACATATTAAACGCAGTCTTTTATAAAGAAACTCTTGCAAATACATCTTCAAAGTTTTTTAAAATTACTTAAAAAATATATTCATGTTTTTTTTTGTCAGTTTTGTCTTCGTGGAACCTCTAATATCAAAGCAGGCCTGTTAGCATTCCTATTGAAGGAGATCTTTGAGAAGGTTGCCTGAAAAGGAAAAATATATTATTATCGTTGTGACAAAGAAATGCTTGCAGTTGAACTTGTTAAAATATTTTAGGTAATACAACATCATTTAAAAGAAAACATTAAATATTGCATAACATACCTTAACCCTTGTAATTCCATGGCACAAACACACAAAGAAATAAACCAATACAAAAATCAGTCACTACAGTAAAAGGTTGCGGTCCATAATACCGAAGACGTGATCATATTCCAGTTCAAATTGTTGAACACCAAACTGATAACCGGTACGGTAAATAAAACCTATAAAACTACTCAGTAGTTGTGTAAGCAGATAGTGAATTGGGTATTTAGTTTCTATACCCTATGTCATCTATGTGCTGAACCAGCCCAAGTTGCTATTCCAAGCTTTTGGATATCTTGCATAACATAAAACATAACATAATGTTATTTTGGTTGCGATGCACGACAACGCAAGTAGTAAAAAAAATAAAAAATAAATAAAAACTTAGGCCAGCTCTATGCTTTTGGTTTGCCAAAAAAAATGCGTGGAGAAGTCTAGCTATATGGATGGCCATTGGCCAGTGGCTAGCCAGACGTGGAAGTTCTCTTCAACCCTTGATAAAGGGCATCCGTTGGTTCCGAAACGCACACAAATACACACCTGAGTAAATCTTTATAGTACTCCTAATGTGTTACAGAGAGCATCTTTAAGAGTTAAATTTGTTAAGAAAATACTTGTTGACAAATATGATGACGCTAGAAAAATATTCTACAAAGAAAATAATGTCAAATCTATCAGAAACATGAAAATCAATACAGTGTAACAGTTGTACATCAATTTCTTGGTGCCCTCCAAATATTCCGGGGGCCATGAACCTTGCCATTTTCAGAACAGTCAGAGAAATTGACACAGTCATTGTAACCAGCTGAGCAGGTGTAACCGAATTCAAAAGAAAATGCAGTGTTATTATGTTAAGTGCATGAGAATTTGTGTAATCTGTGTGTAAATGTGTATGTGTGTCGTGAATTGGTTAAATTTTTCAAGTATCCCTTGGAACTTACTTCTTGATAAAAGGTACCCTATGTCCTATTTTGTGCCCCTGGCAACGTGTAAGATAACACGATGCTCGGTTGAGAAGTCAAGGTATGAAAGAATAACTGTATGTTATTCTTTCATGCACAAGCTCACTTTTGCATGAATTATATTTGTTGGGACTTTTACTGCCATATCTTATAGTTCCTAAATTTTAATGTTAATAAGTAATAACTTTAAACAAGCAATTCTTGTTGTGTATATAACTTTATTTCGAGTATCTCGGAAACGACTCTAAAGATTTGTTTGTTCTATTTTAATAAACATTAGCAGTGTACAAATGTTGTCCACTCATGTCCTAATATACGATAATTATCAGTATGTTCGTGTAAATGTTACGACAGATATAATTATGTTATTATACAAACCTCAGTGTTTCAACAGATGTGTGTGGTTTCAATAAAGGATTTAAACACAACATGTAATTAACAGACACTTCTGTCATTTAATATACATTCTAATAATCAACAGTAATGTTTTGATTACTACTAAACATAGGTTTGTTAATTTAACATAATGCACATCCTACACGTGCATTACGTATTTGTGAAGTCGTAAAGATATTTTTTAGAGGAGGTAGCACAGATATTTTATTAAATTGGAACTGTTTGACTGCAAATCCACTCCATATATGACTGAGGATAATCAATTTTACAATGGTACTAGTGCTAATTATACTCTCAACCTATGACTCCTGTAAACCAGGATCAACAACAGTGGAACAGCATGAAAATCTTCTGCACCCCTCGACAGGCATTGACCCGTCTCATGTAAGACGGGTCAAGTGACCCTGCATTTGTCACAAAAGCGCGTGGGTCACTGCGCGCTGCCTCTCGGGCCTGTAAGTGTTCGAACGACGACTTCCCCAAAAGTTTGCCGTCCGCAGGCCGCACACTCGTATACAGACAAGTCCTAGGAAGATTATTTTATCAATATTTTGGAGGAATTAAAAATATTGAAAAATGAGTGACGTTACATATCACCCGATATCGGTCCATAAATATCTGCACTGAGGTGCACTTAGTTCTCTTTTGCATCGGACGGCAAGCACAGCGGACTTCCGTGAGCAGTATCGTATTCTTAATTTGTTTTACTTTGTCTGTATTTATCTGTAATCATCTGTGAAACTGTTCCTATTTTATTAAAGTCATTTTCACGTTTGATTTTTAATAATATATTATGTGAATAAGTGTAAATTGTTTATTTTAAAAGCAGAATTGCACGGATGGCGACGCCCCACCACTACGCCGCGCCGAGTGTTGTGGTTTCAAATCCCATACCTGACATAAAATTGTGTGATCCACAAATAGTTATCCCGATTCTGGGTGTTCTTTGTGTCCGTTGTTTGAATGTTTGTGAAGCTTCCCGCGACACAAGAATATTCCTAATCTCCTTCCTTCCTTGTCTTTTTTAATACGAAAAAATTAATACGAAGAATTATTTAGGGTTTAGGTAAAACTTATTCCTTTCAAATAACGAAAACATTTTCATAGTATAGGATTGGATAATGGATTCTTTGCTCTCGTGTGTAGTCACATAAAACTACCTGAAAATCTCGGAAGCTCATAATGCTAACTTAGTGAAATAAATTGTGTTTAATAGACTCTTAAATACCTACTAGAGTAGGTATGGTATTTAATAAAAGTAGAAAAAATGTGATGTTTTTCTATTTTTGTTTTAAGATGATTTTTTTTTCTTTCTGTAAATTTTTATGAATATAATGCAAAGTGACAGATATATTTTCATACATTCATGTATTCCAAACATAATAACATCTTTAGATTTTTATTATTCAGTTTTAGTATTTAGGATATTAAAAAACAAACTCAGATATTTCTACGATAAAGTAATTGTAATGAAGACTAAGTAAAGTAACACATTACAAGATTTTCTTCAGATGTCACATGTCTCTTACTACTGATACAACTTCTTCATCGGCAAATTATTCTTCACTAACTTGCTGCAGTAAGGTGAACAATGAATACGAAGCTTTGATTATCTGAAAAGATAAAAGGGTAACTGAAGCGAACAGATATTTTCAAATTTACAAACACTCACAGCGTAATGAAACGTTATAAATATACCAATTTCTGCTGTTTCATAAGAAAGAAAGAAACATTTATTTGCATAGAATACAGGCGTTACCAGTTATTAGGATGGTAATTAATGAACAAACTATAATCTACCTAAGTAAGGCACGCAAATTACAGGCAAGTACATGGATATGTTATTATTACAATGGCACAGTTAATATAATTAGAAACACAATATACAGATGAAAACATTGTTATTTTATGTAATTTTCATTGCTTTAGTTTTAAGAAAATCTTACATAGAATAAAAGCAACTGTTAATTAACCATTTCCGGAGTTTGATTGTGAAATATTTATTTCCCTTATTTCTTTTGGTACATAATTGAAATTTTTAATACACATATACATTTCTTTTGTGTAGTGTAGTTCGAAAGCAGGGTATTATTATTTTTTTTAGATTTAAACAGCTCATAATGTTTTCTTACAAAAATAGATATTCCAAAAATATACATGACGGGAGTGTGAGAATATATTTTTTTAAATAAAGGTCGACATGACTCCAGAGAATCTGCACCACAGGTGACCCTTATACATTTTTTTTTACAATTAAAGCTCCATTTATATCTGTGGAATTGCCGCAATTATTTAGTCCGTATCCAAGTATGGATTCTACATAATAATATCCACTATACGCTACGAGTGCTGTTTTTTCGTAAGCCGCAAAACGAAGTTTTTTAATTGCTTATACAAACTTATTTAACTTCTTACAGACATTGTTGATATGATCTTTCCAATTACAGAATTTATATAAAGTAATCCCTAGAAATTTGATATCGTCAGTTTAATCTATTTTTTGGTTTCCTGTTTTAATATGTATATTTAAACAGGAAACAGAACATTCTTTAGATTTGTATCTGAAAAATGAAATGAAATTTTATAAATTTAGACTTTGATATATTAGCACAAAGATTATTTGATTCCAACCATTGCAGTACTGATTGTACCGCTTTGATAACTTCTTTTTTTTTCTTTTCTTTTCTTAAAAAGACAACTGCTTTAGGAATTCCTCCTGTATCGCGGGGAACTTAGAAACATACAAGCAACGGACACAAAGAACACCCAGACTTTGGTGGGAATCGAACCCACGACCTATGGCATAGCAGTCAGGGTCACTAACCACTAGACCAACAGGCCAGCCGTTCTTCAACTTCTGCTTCATGTAATCTATGCTTATCTTTGTGTAGTACAATTACTGACACATCGTCAGCAAAGAGTACACTTTGGTAGTTAATATCAGATAAATCGTTGATATATATTAGAAAAAGAAGCAGGCCAAGCACGCTTCGTTGTGGTACTCCAGATTTAGAACTCATTAAAAGTTGCTGCTATTTGTGTGGGACTTAATATAAAATTCCCATTGCTCGTTATTGATTCTATGTTATTAATAGTTAATATGTTATCATAATTAATAGTATTAACTATTAGTGTTGTCATATTTGTTTTTAATTATATTCCACGTAGTTTTGCCTTTATTGTTAGATCTGCTTATTACTTTATTATGTAGACCAATTTATACAACTTTTCAACATGTTATGATATTTAGTATATTTAATAAACGCTTCTTTTGATTTATTTTTATAGTAACTAAATCTTGACTGCCTTATTATAGCACTAGCTGTTTTTAACCCTTTGGTCATCCATTTGGGCGATCTTGGATTATTAGCCATTCTAATTCTCATAAAAGAAAAACATAAATTAAAGAAAAAGCTAAGCTCATTATGGAATAAATTAAAGGATTTATTTACATCGTTTTCCAAATACACCTCTGTCCAAGACAATTGTGAAATCCTCAGATCAGTGGTGAAATCCCACTATTATAAATGTGATAGTTTGAATGGATGGATGGATGTTTGTTACTGTTTCACACAAAAACCACTGAACCGATTGCGATGAAACTTGGTATGTAGATAGCTGAAGGCCTAGATTGACGCATAGGCTACTTTTTATCCCGATATTACCACGGGATCGGGACTTACGCGAGTGAAACTACAAGGCGCTGCTAGTGTAATATAAAAGTTTTTCTGTCTTCCGTACAAAAATCTCTTTTGAAGAGAAAATAGGAAAAAATGCCTTTTTATAATATCCAGGAAATTCGAGTATTTGGGCAGTATCATGATCTGATAGGTATGAATGACATATTGTCCCTATAGCGTCATTTACATTAATTATTATTAAGTCTATAGGTACAATTATTTTGACATGTTGGCACATTTATGTGTGATATTAGATTATAGTATAGTAGTTATTGTCTATCAACATGTTAATAATGAAATCACCTGTTATGATAATTTTTTTCCTGTGAAGTAAGCTTACTAATCGGCGATTAATAAGCTTACTTCATAGGTCTTCCTATGTTTTTACCGAAGGGAAATCTAAAAAATCCTTATGCTGTGATAAATCCGGACTTGTAATGAATACCTCGAGATCGCCTAAAAGTCTTCAATTAAAAATTACTTACAGCCATGAAGGAAGTAAGCGACAGTGTAGTGAATCCCCCGGCGGTGAGTTGGGTGACACGTCGAGTGCGCACCATCACAATCAGCACCGCGCGTCGCAGCCGCACTGAGCACTTGTACCACGGACAACAGTACACCGAAGAAGCGATCTCAGAAGACTACAAAACATATAGTCATTGTTTTTTTTCGAAATGGTTAAGAAAAAAAATAATATAAGTGTATAAATATACTAGTATATTTATGTATGTGTGTTGTATACCTTACTGGTTATATAAGTGTGGTATTATCTTCTTTTCTTATAAATATATTTCTTCTGTACGTGTGTATGTCATTGAACTCCTCCTAAACGGCTGAACCGATTTTAATGAATTTTTTTGTGTGTCTTCAGGTGGATTCGAGAATGGTTTAGATTTACAATTGGACCCGGTAGATGGCGCTGCGATAGGGTTACAGGAAAAATACTTTTTTCATTACAGCAGGACAACGTCTGTCGAGTCCGCTAGTTAACTATATATTGTAATCCATATTAACCTATATCAGTACACCACAGACTACCCTGAAATTATATTTGACAATATTCGTACAAAGGTTGTCTGGAAGAAATCGCCGTATGTGATAATACCGCTGATTGTTATACCTAAAAACTTATAATATGTTTATGTTGCATTTCACCTACAACGTGTACAATAAAAAGATAAGTAAAAAAATTAGTAAATAATTAATAAAATAATAAAAGTATTTTAGCGGACAAAAATAAAAAGGAGGAGGTTCTCAATATTAGATGTATTTATATTCTTTACCCCCAAAATAATTTCTTACATTATAAACAAACTCTTATTTAGTTGGCACTAAATAAATATGTAGTTACAAAACAATAATAACATAATTTTCGCTTAACGTAATTCGTTTGTTGGAAAAGATAACCCTTATTTTAAAATGATCACAGATATAAATGGTAGGTTTTGATCTTTCACGAAATCACGATACATTTGATGGTGTCTTGGTACGGTATGATGGTATCACTATTACATAATTTATTCATAATTTTACCTTTGGATAAAATAAAATAATCCACGAACAAACTAAAGCAATTCATCAATAAAGTAAATATTCATTATTTGTAGATAAAATATTCATCAGCTGGAACAGTAATTATGCAAGGATGAAATACTTATTAATGGTATTTCATCCTTGCAATTGCAAACTAAAAATATAACTAACCTGTTCAAGAACGACTTACTTCTTCAGACAGTTGGGTCCCTTGGTAGCAGTAGATGAACACTTGGAAAGCCATGTTCAGCAGATAGGTGCCCATCGAGAGAAGCCGCACCAGGTTGTCTGTGCCTATCGTCTATAGAATTCAATCTCATATTTATTTTAAAAATAAAATTACAAACAAATTAAGTCATTTTCTTGTACACCAGGCCTATATACAACATTGTTTTTGGTATACCCTAGAGGTCATAGTAGTTGTGACGTTGTAGTAGTGATATAACACTATGTATTTTGTAATTAACCAATTTAAGAATAGATTTCAAAGGATGTCCTGCTTTCAACTTTGTAACGCAAAGAATAGTTATAAGTACGCACAGTTTTTTATAACTGAAAGTTTAACGTGTGTATCCGTGTGTCTTTCTGTGGCTCACACTCATCATCTATACGAATATTATAAAGCTGAAGAGTTTGTTTGTTTGGTTGAACGCGCTAATCTCAGGACCTGCTGATTCGAATTAAAAAATTATTTTAGTGTTGGATAGCCCGTTTATCGAGGAAGGCTATAGGCTATAATAACATCACGCTACGACCAATAGGAGAAGAGCAGTGACACTGCGGGGATGGCTAGTAGCTTCTAAAGTGATGAATCGATTTGGATTTTGTTTTTTTTTACAAGAGTCGGGGGTCTTAAGTTTTTAATTTATACTTGTTAAACCTAGATCCTGATGTTGAAGGGTTCTCTTGGGCGATATACTTCGTTTTGGAGAAGGTAATAAAAAGTATTAGGGTTAGTACTATAGTCTACAACTAGGAGAAATAAAATAAACAACTTGTATGCATCGAGATATTATTTACTAGAGAAGCCGCTTTCGCTCTTGAATGGTTTGAACGTTCGAACGCTGCTGAGCGTAAACTCCGACTGATG
Organism: Euplagia quadripunctaria; assembly: GCA_963859945.1. NCBI lineage: Eukaryota > Metazoa > Arthropoda > Insecta > Lepidoptera > Erebidae > Euplagia > Euplagia quadripunctaria. The sequence continues at coordinate 2,193,588 of OY982570.1, read as the reverse complement.
TCTTTGCGTCTTTGTCTTTGTCTTTTCTAGTTATAGTAACTCAATGCTAGTATGATAGTTACTCACAGACAGCTGAAATGCCGTAACGCAGATGATGATGAGAGAAACGGTGAATTGCGCGAAGGTTGGCTCTGAGAAGCAGGCTTGCAGCTCTCTAGCGCTTTCCAGCGCTCTCTGGTGTCGAATCACGCACAAACGAAGTCGGCTGCTTAAGGATATTTCTTGGTCCGGAGTAAAGACGTACTGTTATAAGTTATGAATATTATATTTATAATCTGTTACTTTTTAAAAAATATAGAATATAATGTTTTATAAATATTATTATTAAAGCATTTAATAAAGTCAAAACAAAGAAAAGTTTCAATTAGCAGTAAACAAGCAATTGTTTTATACTCGCACTTCCCGGCAATAGCCAGGTGAAATTTATTTATTTGTTACTAGCAACCCGCCCCGGCTTCGCACGGGTACAAATTATATACCTAAACTTTCCTCATGGGTCACTGGTATTACTGAAAACCGCATGAAAATCCGTTCAGTAGTTTTTCAGTTTAAAATACAGTTTATCGCGTACAGACAGACAGACGTGGCGGTGAACTTTGTTTTATAATATTTATTTATTATTAAGGATCTCTTATAAGAAATACATGTCTCAATCGGTACATGTTGATTGTTCAAATTAGGTCTCATGTCTTCTCAATTACCAAAGATCGCAGCATGCAATAAAAATAGGAAGTACCTACAGACAATTATACAATACAAATAATATCACATAATTCCACAAAGAAATTAAATTAAACCAAATTAATCTTACATACACATTAACATACTTATAAGTGCAATTTCCAAAACAAAACAATTTTGAAACATAACATTAAATACATATACTAAAATCGGATAATATTGAAATAGTAATACTTAATTATAAACAAAAAACAGAAATAAAATAATATCTTAAATATGTCACAAAATAATAATAAAATGAACAGGAAACATATATGATGTTATTAAATTTGAAAAATAATAAGAAAATCACAAATGTTAAAAACTTGTCAAAAACTACTAAAGATTATAATAATAAAAAAGAAGTTACAGGTATACGATTTCCATTCATTTTCCATTACGATTTTCCATTTCCTGCACGTCTTGCAGACTTTTGCCTTTAATTATACTTACTCCCAATTTTGTCCATATTTAATTCCCAAAGTGAGAGTCAAAATTACTTCTTGCAGATGTTATTAAAATATAAAAGTGTATCTAGATGATTCAATAATTACAAAGACAAGTAAGTGCGGAAACATTAGTAGTTTTATTTCACAGAAACCAATCAACATTCTGAGTGTGTGATTGCTTTTATATAAAGTAAAAAAATAAGAACAAATTTTTGGTATCTATATATTAATACGTGAAGCGAAAACTTTGGATCCCTTTTTACGAAAATTGGGCGGACGGAGGAGTATGAAATTTCGCACACTTATAGTTTATACAGAGAAGTGACGAATGCTAACATTTTTGAACAACATTTGCTATAAAGTTAAAAAATATGCAAAAACGGGTACATACAGCTATGAGTGTCCAGTGTATATTTTGACCTGTCATGGTACAAAAGTCTATACAATGACAGGTCAAGTAATATTGGCCCTTGAAATAAACCATGGTCGAAATTCGACCACCACGCGATCTCTAGTTCATATTTAATCTGTATGACTACTATGAATTAATTTAATAGACACACTCGCCATTTTGACCTCAGAATGGCGAAATTTTTTTAAGAATTTTTTTTGAAGTATAGGTACAATTTATGTACATTTTTCTGTACTATATAAGATTGGATTTGTTACCGTACACCCGTCATTTTGACTCTCACTTCCCAAAGTGCCAGAGTGGCAGCAATAGGCTTGCTGCCTGTTACGCGAGTGGGACCAATTAGTGGTATATGGTTATCGACGCCTATAAGCCCCCGCAATTGTGACATATAATAGCTTTGGGTTATATATAATATACAGAAAATACCTAAATTCACTGATAGTTATGCCTAGCCACTTTCTTCTGTAGGATATAGGTATTTGCCTGATTAGACAGAAATGTCTAATATTGATGTGAGCGCCATCTATGTATTGTTTGGATAATTGTCATGCGATTGTAAAAGTCAGTTGGTTTATTTCTAAACCAATGTTTTCTGTAGCACAGAGATGACACTTTGTTATAATTCTCCATATTATACGAAGATTTCAACTATATTAGATAACTTAATAAGTTAACTATAGAAATTATGGATTTAACTTTTTTAAGCGAGTATCTGCAGATAGGATAGGTCTAAGGCGTCCATTACACGCTCATGCAAGCGGCACTCAATTCTAAAAGTCTTGACTGATGGTCGATGATGTAAAAATAAACTAATCAGATTTAAGGCAATCAATATCATGCAACCGTCAATTACTGTAATAGAGGATAGGTTATCCGTGAACGACTGCCTCGCCATGACACTATTGCATCATGACGGATTTGAACCCACAACCCACACACGGGACAAACATTTGTGTGATCCACAAATCCACAAATGGTTATCCTGAGTCTGGGTGTTCTTTGTGTCCGTTATTTAAATGTTAGTGAATCCCCCCGCGACACAGGAATATTCCTAATGCGGGAGTTGTCCTCTACGAGGAGAAGTCTTTCTGTACTTTAAATAGAATAGAATTTGTCAGAAATATCCGAAATTCCCAAACCTACCCCATTACTAACCACTAACTATTTGATAAAACGACTACAAATGAATGTTTATTAACTTTCACGAAGATAACATTCCTATAAAAGAAGATAAGAAACCCAGTAGTCAAACATAATCTACCTTGTCAGTTGCTTCCAAATCTGTTCCTAAGTTCTTTACGGCATGCCCAATGAGTTGCAGCCGGCATCTGCACTGCGCGATCAGCGCTGCCACCAACGTGTCCTTGGCTATGTTCAGGTAAGCTGCGATTAGGAGCGCGACGACTTGGTGGACGTAGGTCAGCTCGTATGCAGGAGATTTGGCGGTGTTATAGGGGTACCTGATATAATAATGCAGAAGAAAAAAATTGAAAAAGAAAGAACCATACATTTTATATTCAAATTCAATTTTCATTTCAGTCATTTCATAAAATTCATCTTCAATTATTCGAAAACGTCAATTTAAAAAAAGAATGAAAATTAAAAATGATTAATCAACACACAGTTATACAACAATAGGTTCCTTTGTTATAAAATTATGAAATTAAAAAAAAATAACAGATAATACCGTATCTGTCTGTGTCGATCTATAACCGCCCGTTTCCAAATGGTTGAGCCTTATAAGAAAAAATCGGACAAACAAACTCACGGCCACTCCTACTATGCATGCATGCATGGGTCAGCAATACGCATAAAAGATTTATTATCTGTGTGTAAATAAATAATTAATTATCTGTGCGCAACAAAAGGAACACCTAAAGAACGTAGCAATATGTGACAGTAATATTCACTGTGTAGGTATTAGGTATGTATGCTACTAATATTATGAACGTGAAAATTTGTGAGGACGTATGTATCGTATCTTTCACGCAAAAACTACTGAACCGATTGCAATGAAACTTGGTATGTAGATAGCTGGACACCTGGATTAACACATAGGCCATTACACAACAGATTTTTATCCCGATATTCTCACGGCATTGGGACTTACGCGTGTGAAACCGCGGGGCGCAGCTAGTAAATTTTAAAGAATTACGCACTGGTTTTCAAACTGATTTGATCTCGTTACAATAAAATGATGATCAAATCATTTGATCTCATATTCTGGAAACCTGTGGTTCTCTAACGAAGTAATAAATAAATTTAGTTTGGTGTAGTAATATTTATACTAATCTATACTTATATTTACCTAGGTGTAGATATTTGTCCGTAATGGCTTGCGCGAGGTAACAAGAGGCAAATGATTTTTTTATTTAGATTGTTGGTTTCATTACATTCAAGTCAATTTCAACTTAATTCCCTGATTCCCAGAGTGTATATTATACCACGTTTAATTAAATAATAATCAAACTTCAGATGAGAACCGCAGTAACGTTGGAAGCAGAATCAAATATCTAACCAAGCTCTCAGCGGCAGTTGTCCCTTATCAGCGCTGGTGGCCCAACCGACAGTTGTCACAAAGGTCACAGAGATATACAGCGCTTGTAGAATTATCATTTCTTTATTGCAGCTGTGGAAAATAAAACCATCTCTACAGTGTTATAAAAAGGTACATATTAAGTCGTATATTAGACCCCGTAAATAGCGTTTACGTTTTAACAATTATGTAGGTACAACCTTTGTCCTAAAGTACTTTTGCGACTTGGATAACATTTACGGAGAAGGAGAAATTTGTAAAAATCGGTATTTCTGATCTTTGTCCGTGAATCAAATTTAGTATCAGAAGCACACTTAAAATATTGGAAGTTACCATAGATCCCAATCTATGGGCACTTTTGATATTTTTTGTAGCAATTTTCAGCTCTATGCGAATTGTTCTGAAGATATGATTTTTGTTTGTATATTTTCATTGGACTATATATATTTCATTCGTTATTTATGAACTTAGCTTTATATCTATGCCATTTACTATTTCATCAACATAGTAACCTACACGATTTACTATAAATATCAGTATTGGTATTTGTACACTTTAGTATTTTTTCAATAATGGTACCTACACTAAGAATGTCGAGAGTGGAACATTCAGCATTTACATAAGCTATATTATCTTACCTCTTAACAATTTTCCCTTCAGCCTCATTTGTGATTCCCGATAACTCTCTATCAGCTTCATCAATGATGACTTGAATCCTCTTCCTCCGGCCCACGATGTTCACGATTTTAGCAGCCTGGGCCATGTTGGTGAACAGCAGAAACGCGGTGCCGGTCATAAGAGGAATATCACCCCATATAAGAAACAGGTCTACCACTTGTATGATGATGTAGATGCCTACAAAAAGACATTAAGCACATTAAAAAAAAATACAATGCTAGTACAGCCAAAGATAAAGAATTGTGAACGGTGTACTTATAATTTTTCTGCCATTTTGAATCGCATGATTTACCAAAATAGGTACCTAAAAAATTATTTAGGTCTGAGATTAAAGAAAAAGTATGAGTAATACAAGCAATACGACAAATAACTAAAGTTACCGACATAATTTGCAGAATAAGGCTGCTCAAGGACTGATAGCCGTTGGAGCAAACGAGTCCTAGTGTGGTGGACTGACGTCCTGAAAAAGGTAGCTGGGATAGACTAAATGCAGAAGTTGGAGGATCCAGTGCTATGGCGCATTTTGGGAGAGGCCTACGTCCAGCAATGGACTGCAACAAGCTGATTGATTGATAGAGAATAAGCCCTGTACAAAACCTGTTTCTTAACAGGGTATGAATCTACCTACCTACTATTAAAAGAGAGGTCAAGTCATAATCTACGATGCTAGCCTAGCGCGGATTGGCAGACTTCACAATTCTTCACATTTATTAAGGACAACTCATACCGGCTGGGCTAACATGCCTGGCTGTCTAAACTGATGCTGACGGAGGTCTCAGTTCACAGCTCAGTCTTAACCAACTCGACATCAGGATAGTTATAGGAACTACTACGGGCCACCTGGCCCTAAACCGACTATTCACAATAAACGCGATAGACAGTCCTTTATGCAGAGGAAATATCAACGTGGAGGAAACGATCGCCCACGTCACCCTGGAGTGCAAGGGAGTGGCCACACAACAGGCAAGGCAAGTATACTTGCGGCTTCGAGACTTCTGTGATTCTGGAAGGAGCTGAGCTGGCTCAACTAGTCAGCCTTACCTGAACGCATAATGGACCACCTATGAGTCTAAATTTATGCGGAAACAGGGCCCTCCACACCAATAAGGACAACTCATTCAGGGATTATCAAGATATTTCCCTTGACTTATTATTTGAGTAACTGATGTTGATTATGATTGTAATTGATACGACTTGTTTTAAACACTTATTAACATATATTTGTTAGCTTTTATAAAAGCTTTCGACATTGAATAAAACTTAATAAACTCGTTGTTAAGTTTTTCTAGGAGAGTCTGTGGTAAAGTGAGCATTCCGTTTTCCAGTTTATAATGTAATAAAGTATGTTTAAGCCTCTTTGTAGAAACGAATGATATTCTTAAATTCTGATGGAATTATTTTTCCGAAAACTCCATAGACACAACTAAATTAAATGACATTCCTGATAACATATAAACCTGCGTTTACATAAATGTTCTTGTTTAAAAAAAACTTTAAAATAATTTCTTTGATATGTCTCCGTCAAAAAAAACGGACACCTTTTTTGTAAATATTGTTTTTAATAAGAGCTTCATCGGGTATTTTATAGCATATAGTATTAAACCTTTTGCATATCTTTAAAACTCTCACATATTCTTTTTTCGTTGGTCGGAGCTGCTATTACTTAAATGTAGTAGTAATTTGCGCAACTGTTTATATTTTAGAACAATGTTACATTGTCCTCACATTTAATTTGTCACATTTTTTTTAATTTAAAAAAAAAGTGTCCTTGGAGTTTCTTGCCTGTTCTTCTCCATAGGATGTACCTTTTGGAATAGGCAACTAGTTTCACGACTGACTTAGTCTGACTGACTACTACTCCTAACAATTCAAAAATACCTGTAATTGGTTTTATTGAAATCAATCAATCAATCAGCCTGTAGTCCACTGCTGAACATAGACCTCTCCCAATGAAATTGAAATAAATTATTTTAATTTTGAACAAAACACAACTGAATTATCATTCCACTAATCCCACTAATATTATAAATGTGAAAGTTTGGATGGATGGATGAATGGATGTTTGTTATTCTTTCACGCCACTGAAACGATTGCGATGTAGATAGCTGGAGACCTGGATTGTGTAAATTTGAGCACTATAAAGATAGTTGCGTTGTGTTTTGTTCTTTAACCAGAACTTCTAGAAATATTTAGGATAATACTGAAATTTAAAGACAACACTCAATTTTAAATAAATCCTTCTTAAATATACAAAACATAATATGCTATTATGAATTCAAAGTCAAACCTAGCAGGAACATTAACATTAATACAGTGTAACAACTGTAAAATAACTTTCTTGAGCCTTCCAAATGTTCTGGAGCCCAGAACCCCGCCATTTTCAGGACAGTCAAAGAAATTGACACAGACGGGGTAGCGTTCTTCACAATAACACCCATTTTTGTAATATCTACTTCTTGACTGATTCCAAAGTTAATAAATCTATGTGAGTAATAGAAACACAAATAAAAATAATTGCTGAACTTCTTGTGAATTTTTAATTGGAGAAACAGAGGTTTGTAACCTTTATAGATTTTGTTAATATAAACGTGGTTACAAACCATTTCGTTGTATAGTGGAATACACTTTGGTATTTATATACATAACATATACCCGGACTAGAAAATTTAGTGTAAGAAAAAGGTTTTGAAATGGCTACTTACACTTAGATATGAAGAAACAGAAAAAATTATAAATAGAAACAGCATAATATATATAATATAACACACCTATGAATACACGCATACACACACGCACACACACATCATCTCTATTTCTTTCATTTATTATATTCCCACATTGTTTGTGATGTACTATGTAAATGATACAAAAAGGTTTATCTGGGGTAAGGAGGCCAGGAGACCTATAACACAAGTTTACTTAGTATGGGCTCCTGTCTCCCATCCAATATATTCTAGTTTTATTGTTGTGTATCGATGTATATTGTGGGAGAGAAATAAATAAAATTTATTATTATTATTATATCAAAGCTGTTTCAGTGAAGATGTATTTTAACCTTCAGAAGACCGTAACTTAAATAATCTTGATTTTTTTTTGTATGGTATATCGACCGATCGGATTGGAATAGCGCCTCCTAAAGGCAGGTGCTATTCCAATCTTGAAAGAGCTAGCAAGTCCGTTCCGTCATCCACCACAACAAGATTTAACTCCTGGGAGTGCTGTTCTTGAAAAAAGCACCTTGTTGAAGAACTGCAGACCCATCCCACTCCTGAGCTATATCTACAAGTTGTTATTGAGTCGTCACAAACCGTCTCGCGAGAAAACTCGACGAATTCCAGCTACCAAAACTAGCCGGGTTTAAAAAAAACTACACCATCGTGGACGACGTTTTTTTTTATGATATATGGGGTAAACGAGCAGACGGGTCACCTGATGGCAAATGACTACCGCCGCCCATGGGCACCTGCAACTCGAGAATCACAAGTGCGTTGCCGCCCTTTAAGGTGGGAGCAGGAGAAGAGGGGGAGGGGGGAGAGGGGAAGGACGGGAATAAGGGAGAGGAAAGGGCTAGGGCCTCCTGTAACCTCACTCATGCGGTGAAATGCAATGCAACCATTGCTTCACGGCCGGTTTTCTGTGAGGCCGTAGTAACGAGCGGAGTCGAGCCGGCCCATACGTGCCGAAGCATGGCTCTCCCCTAAACAGAGTTCTTCAAAAACCTGCCGTTAAGTCTGATACGATTCACTTGACTGCCGGAGAGTATTGAAATAAGTTCAGAGATGTGCCTCATTTCTACTTAGGTTTTTTTTATGAATGCGATATGACATCGTATTTAAATGATGTGTGTGTGTGTCGTAAACGTGACGAAGTCTTTTTGAAACTATTTTGTTTAAGATTGGATGTTCCGTACAAAATATTTAAGGTAATCAATGATGTCAAAATTTAACCACCAGGCGACCTCTAGTAAGTACCTCTTTATAAACTTAGGTATATTCATATTTTTTTATTTATTAGGTTTTATACCTAGTTTTATTAAAATAAAAAAGAAAGAAAAATGTTTTGTACCCATGTTGTGATACACTATAATTGTCAGTTGTCTTGTGTAAATGTTGGGACACATATCACCATGTTGTTATATGAACCTAAGCCTATGGTTTTAATAAACGATTAACACACAGCCTATGATCAAAGAGAATTTGTTGTTTGTCTTTAATATTGTTTTTAAAAGTAGATAATTACGGTTGAAAACAAAACAGACGTAGAATAGACAAAAAACACGCGAAGATAAATTTAATGCAATATATAGTAAAGTACAGAACACACGAACAGTAGAAAAGATGAACAAAAATGTCAAATTCATTGTTTTGATTTACTTCTTGGCCAAATACCCAGTTATTTTTTATAAAAGAATTTGCCACTAAAATGGTGATATTTAATACAAAAATCGATTTTAAAAATTAGTACAGTTGTAGCAGTCCGGCAAAGGTGAATTGATGTGAGCCCTGAGTAAGACCCTGAGTAAATGATAATAATACTAAAAACCTTATTTGTGGTAAACACAAATAAATGTTTATAAGAAAACTTATGTGAAAATAGAATTTTGGAATATTTACAGTTTATATATAGAAGAAGTGCAGAGAGCTAAAATTTTTATACAATATGTCTAACAACTTTAAAAATTACTTGAAAACGGCTTAATAAAATTACACGCGTCCAGTATATGTGATTACCTATCAAGGTAAGTAAGTATGTACAAGGACAGCTCAAGTTATACTGGCCAATGAAAAAACCATAGTCGAAATTGGACCACCACGCGATCTCTAGTTCTTGTAAATGTTCGTAACTTGTATGCTTGTTAAATAAATATATAAAATCATGATTCAGTAAAACAAAAACAACACGCTTTAGTGGCGAGCTGAATTAAAAGTAAATAGGGTTCCACAATCCACGTCCTGGCTTCATCATCAGACCCTCGCTACTAAGCTCAATCTGTTGGACTCGTCAAAACGAATCATATGAGCCCGAACTCGGGAGATTAGTAGCTACTAAAGTATCCACCTCCTGGGTAGCTTCACATACATAAAAAGTTTCAGTAGAAGTAGATTAAAATTGACTCCCAAGATTTGATTACATAGTTCAAAATCAAAATAATTTATTTCAATTAAATAAATAACTTATAGGTATTTTTGAATTATCAGTAGTAAGTAGTCAGTCAGACTAAGTCAGTCATGAAGCTAGTTGCCTGTTCCAATACCTAGATCCTATGGAGATAAACAGGCAATAAACTCCAAGGACACTCTTTTTCAACATGTTTTTCACAAGACAAATGTGAGGACAATGTAACGTTTTGTTCTAAAATATAAACAACCGCGCCAATTACTACACGACCAGCCCCGACCAACAGCACTCGTGCTCGCATGGCGCACACGTCAGCCATCGTCCACTTCAACCATTTTAAAGGGAGTCGAACATCGACAGAGCTTTTAGGCGAGCATGATATACTCAGAACTTCGAGACAAAATAGAAAAATAGTAAGATCGGTGCAATTCAAACGAAGTAAGCAATCGGGTAAATAAAAGTATAGATAGTATTCCCCTAAATTATAAATACTCGCAGTATATAACCAGCTGGAAATAATTGGGTCTGGTATAATATGACGGAAGGTCATGACGTACGATCAGATAAAACGTTGACGGCGGACATGCGGGCGTCGGCATTGCTCTCTGATGTACTTACTATCCAAAGTTTTACCGTTTTTATAAAATTAAGTCCTACTGATCATGATGCTTCAGTCTGTTACTAAAATGTTAGTTTTTAAATGTTAAAATATAAGGTTTTGGCAAACCATTTAATTTTTAAAAGAGGCTTTCATTCATTACTTTCGAAATTATCACCTTTAATGGTATCATTAGCATTTTATTTTATTTTATTGCACCTATGGTTTATATGTAAGCTCAGACTTAAAATAATTTAAAACATCAAGAAGTAAGAATTGATGTGTTAAACGGAAAAAGATCTTTCAAATTCGACTTGTTTCTGGAGATAAGATATCAGTTAACAGAAAAAACATAGAATGTATATCTATAGTAATATAATTAGGCTGAATAATTTCACCGTTTCACGCGGATAGTTTCTCCAACGTAAGTCAACAAGTCCGATGTAAAATCAACTTTGATTCAAATGACAATGACGTCTATGAAACGCGCGTCTAAGAAATTTAGACAACTTTTTTAGCGCCGTTCTGTGCGGCCGAATATGTCACCTAGACCTAGATCTGGTATATAATCAAAGGCCTAGGTATTAATATAGATACAGTTTGGAGTATTATGTGAAATAAAATTTAACAATAAACAATAATACTACGTGGGGAGCTTGTCCACTGCTTGTAGTTACATTAGTATTTTGTACTTAATAGAGCTATTATGAGTAGTGGAAATTTATTCGCGTTTATAAGTATATCTAGATAAGAAGTAAGAAAATACGTTGGCTATCTCGTCTTAAAATATATTGATATTTATCTATTTTATCTAAAAATCTGTCTGCCTCTATTTTTCCTGACAATTGTGACCCGGGAACTCTCAAAAGTAGGGTCAATGGATTTCTGTTGGATAGGCCTGTACCATCTCCGTCTTCATCGTCACTTTCCATCAGGTGAGTTGGAAGACAAATGCCTATGCTCAATAAAAAAAGAAATCTTCAAAAGGATGCAATATTTTCACTAAATGTCTATTTGTATTTATAATAACTAGAGATCGCGTGGTGGTCGAATTTCGACCATGGTTTATTTTATTGGCCAATATTACTTGACCTGTCATTGTATAGACTTTTGTACCATGACAGGTCAAAATATATACTGGACACTCATAGCTGTATGTACCCGTTTTTGCATTCTTTTTAACTTTGTAGCAAATATTGTTCAAAAATTTTTGCATCCGTGACTTCTTCTCTGTATAAACTATAAGTGTGCGAAATTTTATACTCCTCCGTCCGCCCAATTTTCGTAAAATGGGATCCAAAGTTTTCGCTTTACGTATTAATATATAGATATATGTAGCTCTATCACGGAAAACCTGTGAATTTAAAAAAAATATTTTAATTTTGTAAAGGTCTTGAGTATGTAGGTAAGAATCAGAAGACATTATTATTTGTATATATTCCACTCGAATCGGTCAATGTCACACTAAATCTATTATATAATACATCTTAACGAAATCTATACATATGAATAAAATCTAACCCCTTACGATCTCAGGCAGAAGATGACACGGATTTTTTCTACGTAACTCAGCATCGGAAAAGCCCGACTTATTTCTTAGTAGTTGTAGTTACGGCGATCAATCAGCGCGCGAGGGTTGATTGGTCAAATCTACGAAGATCACAGCCGGGGCGGGCTCCACGATGTTTATTTATCTGTTGTGAGATGTTAAGGGTAGTGGAGGATGAACTCGTGAACTAAATGTAATAGATTTCAAATTTTGGAGAATCTACTTCAGTTTATTTTCTATGAAACGCCATTTTGTGTGGTTTGCTTTGTTTAAACTCTTTGAGCAGAATAATATATTATTTTACACAACTAAGTTTCCCGAACCTGGACCAGTATACCAGTGGCTCTTTTTGTTGTCAATCCAAGTATTAAATATTTCTACCCTTCACCCGACAGTGCATAATATGTACCTTGAAACTGAACCTACATCTAAACATAACTCTTACTCGATAGAATCCTTCATGACAATTATTAGTACTTAACCAACGTGATAGATTTACATAGTTTTAAATGTTGCTCTCAGAGCTAGAGCATGACGACGACACGAAAGGATTTCTAAACTTAAAAAACTGACACTCACAACAGAATTTAAAAAAAAACCACTTAATTTACTAACCATTAATTTAATACCTCCAATTTCGTTCTATTCTGTTGGATACCTCTTTCTCAAAATTAAGATAATTTGTAACAAGACAATTGCAGAACAGACCTCTTAGCACATTCGGTCTTAAGCCAAGCGTCAATAAAGTTAACAGTGCCCAATAAAAAAAAATGTATTTAAGTGTGGAGTGACGGCTGCTTCTTTATAACTCGTCAATGCAAAATCATAGAGAGCATAGTTGACATTTCATGGTAAGAGGCTCTACCTCCAATAGTCGATGATCCCAAAATTTTCAAACATATTTTTAAATGCTTTAGCAAGCATTTTGTCTCCTTACGGGTGTTCGACTGATAGCCATGAGCCAGTTGTTATTTCGGTTGTCGGTTTTTCTATTATTAATTCAGAAATAGTAAAAAAAAGTTATGGTTTTCCAAGTACAATGGGAAGTTATTCAAATACGTTCTAAAAAAAATTACAAGGTTCTTAACGTGGAAGTGAAATCCTTGGCGTTGTAAGTGTCCATGAGCTACAATTGTCGCTTACAATTATATTCTATGCTCTAAAGCCTTGAATGAAGAGAAGTTCTATTTTATCCTTTGCTTTTAATACAATTAACACCACCTTCATCACTACGAGCATTTTGGCCTTTGCAGACACAAAACTTCGTGTAACCGCTTATGATTAAACAACCTTACAAACTTTATAACATCCCGGCATTCAAAAGGACCTACTTACGTGGACAGGCATTTTCCCTCTTGCCAAACTATTTGACAGGAACCGACCAAGTTCAAAGTTTTCAATCAACTTACTTTTACACTAAACCAACAAGTTTTCATCAATTCTTTTATCTCATGTAACGTGGAAGTAATTGCTTTTATAGCTTTAATTCATAGAAATAAATAAAATAATGTTTAATTAATAAAGTAAAAATACGTGTGCGTCTCGGGACGCCTGACAGAAGTGATAACTTAAACTAAAACGGCTAGCGCTGTGGGTAAGAGTGAGAGAGGAGGAGCCTGTCTACCGCTGCGTATGCGTGAGAGAAAGGGAAGCTAGACAGACTGGCACCGTAACGCGTTACGTAACGAAGCGGTTTAACCTCGCATAAGAAGTTATCACTTCAACAACTCCTTTTTGGTTCGAGTCGCCATGTAATGGACTGCCTATATCTATTATATATAGTCCTGGAACGTTCAAGATTAGAGTGAATAGGCTTTTTTTAGATTGGCGGGTACCATCTTTATCTTCATTGACGTTTTCCATCAGGTAAGACGATAGATAAACGCCTATTATAATATTTAAAGAAATCTAAAATTACTTTGTGTCAGTTAACAATACAGAAGTATAACTTAAAAACTCAGCTCTGAAAAATCCGTTAATTTATGACGGACAGATAACTTTTACATTTAGCTAATAAAGCTAGATAGCTAATCGAAACGACCACAGTCTCCAAAAGAACAGCTCGATGTGAGAAACTTACTTAAACAATTAATACAAACATATCCTTCTTGCAATAGCTGGTGGATTAGGATAGAACAGAGAAGGCTTTATCTAAATTCAGAAGAAATTACTGTGTTTTGTTTTTTCCTATTTCGTTTTTTTTTATTACTAGCAAGTTACGAAGGAAGACGTTACTAGTATTCTTGTTGACTCCTCCAAATAAGCTTAAATGCTTCTGCTAAGAGTGGGTTCACATCGTTAGTGCACTGAGTGAGATTCAAACCCGCAACCACTTGATCGCAAGTCCACGCCTTGGCCATATCAATATAAAAATCATCTCATGTACCCTAGCCTCAAACATCTTATAAAAATCAACAGAAGATATCCTAAGTTGGGTGTGCAGCAGGCAACTTGTTGCCGGGAGGCGTGTCTGACCCGCCCACCGAGTTGTCGAGGCTCCTCGTGCTGAGCATCTCAGTGGCAGTAGACACGCGGAGCAGAACAGACGTCATGGCAGCCATCCTCAAGTTCGACATGAGAGTCCTATCACCGGAACGCTGACGTCTACTCAAACGTAAGGTAAGGCTATCCTTTTACGTGAACATGGTACTTCGAATTTGGTGGAGATTTTTTTTATTTTCGTGGTTTCTTATATTTTTATTTATGAAATTTGGTTTTCCAAATTCTTGATTGCGATTTAAGAAATTGTAGATTTACAATAGTTTTGTTCCCGTGACTTGAAAACCATGACCATAAAAAAACATCTGGAGTATTCGAATGCAACTGAATAAAATAAACTCTCCGAAATAGGATGTTAGCGACGTCAACAAACAATAACTTTCCTTGAACTTTTTACCAAGTCAAGTATTTTTTTTAATATTCTTATAACTTTTTTAGACCAATGAACGATATTTAAAAACGTATAAATGGTTACAATAGTTTATAAATTGAATTTGTATAAAACCTGACAGTGTCGAGGTCTACTTTAATTTAATTCAGTTTTAAACCTACGACTATTATATCCATTACTCTTTTTTTTACAATTAACTTAAATAACATATTCTTAACCACCATTGAAATTTAGGCAATCCTAAAGCTCAAAGTGTGAAACTGAAAAAGTGTTAAAGAACTTGACTTCAGTTGACTTCAGATTCTCGGAACAATCATTACAGCTATGTTTCTGTTAACAAGTACAATTTAAACAATTCATGTAACGACAAACCAAATAATGAGAAAGAAACCTAAAAAACAAACATTCTATAAAAAGTGTAAAGAAAATACTTTAAGATTTGTCATATTTAAACTCTCATAAAATGTAAAGTAGGTACATGTTGTATTTAGTAATGTCTGTAATCTGTAATCATTCTAGTCACAAAAATATAGATTTGAAACATAATATTAATATTTTGCAAGAAGAATCTTAGCAATTTCCAGTGTAGTATTCAAATATTAACGAAATAACTAGGTAACATTTTCATAAATACTAGAGATCACTTGGTGGTTTACCATAATTCATTAAGTTTTAAATGTTTTGTTTCATACCATGGAACAGCATAACCTGAACTACCATTGTATATATTATCCGTACCATGACAGATCAATATATATATACAGGCCAACTGTAGCTACTTGTAGACATTTTCGCGTAATTTATAAACTTATAACACATATTGATTAAAAGTGTTAGCTTCCTGCATTTCTTCTACATATAAACTTTTAGTATTCCAAAATTTCACATACCTAAGTGTTCGAAATTTGCTTAAAAAATGGTACAAAGAAATCTCATGTTAAAATATAAAACATTAATTTTCGCATCGCGCCACTTTACACAAAAATGCTTACACGCACAACTAACGGACACAAAATATATACAGAGGTAGAACAACTATTTGTAAATCAGACCTATGTGAGAATCGAATCCTAAAAACTTGCCGTGGTGTCAGATAGCGAGGCATCCATTTAAGCCACAGCACTATCCATGGAGTCCTTTGAAGATACTAATTGAACAAAAGGGTCTAAAGAACAAAAGAAAAAAATATTTTTAGACCTTAGCCACTATACAAACCAAAAGAGCCTATCTTTCATGTTCACATTTAGTTTCTTAACAAAAAAAGAAGTTACTGAGACGTTATAGTTAGTCTAATTAATTTTTAGCCTGGGTTACATATATATACTCACGCATGTATCCCCGATAACTGTAGGCGAAGGCGAGCCTGGCACTTTGGGAATCAAAGGTAGGAAAATTGGAAGTAAATGATATACATAGATATAATTATAAATTTACACGGGAATTAACGCGATCACGAAATAGGTATTGCATACCTCTGAATTGCCTGACGTTTCGACCAGGTTGCACTGGCCGTGGTCACAGGCTGACTGGCTCAGTGGTGCACGCCCTCCGTCGTCGAGATCGTGAGGTAGAAGGTTCTTCAAGTGTAAATACATGATTATATCATGGAACACGAAAGTTTAAAAGTTAGTACAATATATTGAAATGGAAATGTAGACAAGAATTTAAGGCAATGGAAGCAAAAGGGATATTGCTTATGCGGATAAATTGCGGGTTGAAACTCAATAGCTCGAGCAGCTCAGGTTCACGTGCAAGCCCTCTAATATTTGTTAATAACAATAATTACTCACTTTTTAAAAAGAAAAAAGCTACTTCGTAAGAGGAAGTAAGTGACAGCTGTTAGCTTCTACGTTATTTACTGACCCTCAATTCCTGTCACAAATAACTTTTATAACACCACGTATACGGTATTTAATAACACCATGAAACTAGGCACACCCTATTACGTGTGATCAAATATGCATATATCTAGTTAAACCTTGATCAAATACACTATCTACCTATCCCTTTACAAAAATGAGTTACAATGAGTTACGTTATTTATATGCCCGATGAGATTGATAGTTCAATCTGAACTTTAGTTTTCACTGCTATATCTTCAATGGGGGAACAGTCATCGTCCTGCCCCAGTGCGCTATCACATTCTCGCCAGCAAAATAATCCAGTGAGTACCTATGCAATTCATTTAGCCCAGCTACTTATAAATCAGGTCAAGAGCAGATAGCATAAAGTTCCACCAGCCCAACTCTAAAGTAGATTTAAAAATATTGATCTTATGATAGGAAACCGCTATACCAGGGATCACCAATTAGTTTTATTTGGGGTCCGTTTTTTTTTTAATATTATGACCGTCGCGGTCCATTTCTACTTTCCTTTCCGCCATTTGATGACCCCTGCGCCATACCATCAACAACAAAAAAGAAGATACATTACATTTGCAGCTCAAGTTTCGGAAATGCGATTGAGTGGTTGCGGGTTCGTAAACTACCGTCCTGAACCAACTCTTAACAAACATTTAGTTCACCCCTCCACCTAGAAGGTTCACCCCTCCCCAGTTCGGAGATAACCAGCCCTGACCAATGGCATCGTTTACGAGCATGACGAGTCAGCCATCGTCCAGCTAACCATATTGAAGGACCATTATCGCAAGACTTCTAAGCGAGCATGACATGCTCGGAATTGCCAGGCAACATCGAAAATTAATAAAATCATGTTCTAGACTGGACCTACAAAGTTATGCGTCAGCTAGTCATAGACATTCTACACGTGTTTTGAGTTTACATTCTGTATTTATCAAAATTCGGTAGGTGGCAATAGAGCATTGATTTAAGGTGTTAATTTTATTATTAAAACTTTCAATTTAATTACACTTAACGTATGTCAATATTTGACCAGAAACAGGCCCGATGCCTCATCGTTGTTAAACCTATTTCAGGCCTTTGCTACGGAATATTTGTGTTTAGTTTTAGTAAATTTCACCATCAGGCGGGGTGAGTAAATATCCGGATTTCTTGACATAAAATTTGTCAAGAAAAATTCGAGTCCGGAAATTGTTGATATACGGCTTCTACATAAAGAAATTCACCTATATAGTAGTAATATTATTCTTTATTGTGGATATAGGTAGGTACATAATACAGATGTTATAGTTTACGTTATCTAGAACAGCTATATCCCGCCCATTGGACATACAATAGTTACAGTAATTTGAATATGGGTACATGCATTAAAGAATAATATAAGTTGTGTCAATATGTCACAGAAATTGTTAACAGGCAATAATAATGTAATAAAAATAGAGAATACTGAACACATCATGATTTGGGTATAGAGTAATGGAGCAGATAGAGATGGAGAGACACATAATAGAAAACGATTGGCGATGCGTTTAAACATCGTAAAGGCAGTGGAATCACTTGTATGTTGAAAAACGTATCCCGTCCAGGTGTGACTCTGATGATTCTCCAAAAGCACAAATAGTTAATTATACTCTGTATTTCTGTATGGCACAGGTGGGATGGGTACAGCCCCAAAATTCAGGCAAAAATCTTACATACGTACGAACGTACAAAGTTATCTTTGTAATCCAATCGTCTGCTTCACAGGATCGTATTACAAATTTTACAATAAGCTGTCGATCATGTAACAGAATATTCCAACACACTCTCAAATTAAACGAATTAACAAACAAAAGCTAATAAAAAAAAACGAGAAACGAACTAAAATGTACAGTTTAGTGAAATTAAACCAAAATAACTTTGGTTATAACAAAGAACAAAGTGAACGAACACAAAGAAGAACAAAGAACGCGTACTATTCCGGCATTCTTACTTTTAAACAAACACTTTTACGTTTTGCCTTTTGTTTTTAATGTACGCTTTTTGTCACACAAAATAACTGGCACTTGGAGAGGGAACACCTACAACGTGAAACGTCACCGAAATATATGTAAAGGAATAAGGGCGCAGTAAAAATATTTATGAATTCTTTCTAAATCTAAAAGGAAGTACCTCTTTGTAAACAAGAAAAAAACCTTTTGTGTTAAGAACATGATATATCAATATATTTAGATCTTTGACCAGTACTAGCAACTAGCTTATAGGGGTCGCAAATACTCATGTGATACGTCTCACTAGTCGATGTATTTAAATTCTCTGTGAGGTTGTTCCTCAATCAGAATCTGCAAGGAAAAATCGCCATACCTGCCGATTTTTATAGGGGTCCATCAATAAAATAGGTAAACTAATTTTTCACTGCTGTGTTCTAAGCCGATAAGAATTGTCATTTGACTGAGAATGGCAAAAAAACTTTTGGCCATGGTTTAGGATTTCAACTGAAATTAAACAGTGGCGGAAGTTCAAATGTCTACATTACATGCCACCAAACAAGACCTAACTACCTTGCTTCTTCTGCTATAGCGACGAACGCTGTAGCCTTCTTTGAGTCATCAGTACCGCATAGGACTCCACGATGTAGGAAGCCGATGGTTTTTCTCACTTGGAAAAACAATGTTCTAAATTTGAATTTACTCAGATACAGTATACCTTCTTTCTCTAGTAGCTTGTGGGTCTACGTCGGTAGTGTAGTAATAGAAGTTTCAACCTGCAACCACTTCATTTCAAGTTAATCACGAAGGCAGAGTATCCAAGGATATCCTTTCGATTTGAAGCCCCTGGAATGGGGAAGTACTTCCACCGTACAGAAGAATGCAATTAAACACCATTTCTATCTACTTGTGAACTAATCGTTTGAATATTTAATTCCTTTCAAGTAATAGAGAAGTATCATAAACTCTTACAGCTCCGTAAATTAGCCCTGCTCTTTTATCGCAGGCTGTACTGCGTAGCGAACATAGCGTTAAACGTAAATGCAGCTTCGACTTTTATACATGTTACTTTTGTAGCGACATACAGGGAAAACACACTTCAATGTCATCTAGCGAAGACACACCGAACTACATAGTAACTACATCCTGCATCGGTAATGCAAATTCTCGCGCGATTTATGTAAAGGTATTCAAGTTTGCAACATCAGATGGTGGGCCGCGGTCCACCGGGTATGATCACCTCACCTGGTAGGAGGATCCTCCCTTTCCGTTGGAGGTACATGGTACCTTTTCCCCCACAGTTTGTAACCTCAATGCTTGAATTATTCTCATTCCTTTATTCAGTATTTCTAGTAGTTATATTCTTCTGTGTATCTGCTGAAAAAGTAAATGACTGCCTTGGTATTGCCAGTTTCATCAAAAATCCATACCAAAGTGTTATAACAGTTAACGCATCCTATTACATACACCTTTAAAACATTCAAATCTTCAACGTCGGCAAGTGACACACATCCAAAAAGAAAAACAATATTTTTGAAATCTGCGATAATACTAATCCTTTACGAAAATGAGTTCCATATTAAAAATGGCGGATAATTGTTCTCCAATCTGCTTATATGAACACCTGACATCACAAATAAGATAATCCTCCTCGCTTTCATTCGTCTTCGTGGCACGCATCGAAATGATTTATTTGATTTCGAATCTTTTTAAATTATTAATCTGCTACAATAACAAAACGCATATGTCTAATTTGACAGTTTACTGTCAAGTCAAATCAGGTTCCTTTATTAAGAAGCCGTTCCTTTATAGTTAACTATATTGGTTACTGTTTAAAAAGTAACGCAGTGCAGTATACTGTCAGTTGTCAATTCACGTCATTTGTCAAATCGCATAATAAAAGTGACAGTGTGACAGTACTAAGAGCACCTTACTTCGAAAACTCTAGTGCTCACAGTACAAAATTGATGACGTTTATTGCGTCATATATATTTCCCTACGATACTGCGGCAGTATACTGTCAGTCAATAACGGAACGAATTTCTCCCCAGTACGAGCACTAAACAGTGCTCGCAGTGTATATCGAAACATACCCAAAGAAAAAAACTTATGACGTTACTATCGTCTCGTCATTTATGTCTAATATTTGGTATAATGCTATAACAATAAAAAAAAATAGTTCTTGAAACTAAGTTTCCAAAGTGTTATTTAACACTTATTTGCTGAGGATTGTTGAATAATTAAGAATGGGCTGCGACTGTGTACTAGGTAGGGTTTGAACCCGCAACCGCTAACCGTAAGTTTGATAGCATAACGCTAGCTGTCTACTTAGGGTAATAAAATTATAATGATCGGCTTATTAAAGCAACTGAATTAATACGTTAACATACATTTAAGGTGAGTTTAAATAATTCTCCTAACGTCTTCCATTTACAAAGGAAATCAGATAATCAGTCTATTTTCGCTAACTCTTGGTATCTTTTTTCATTATTTTTAATTACCTCACAGTTTGATCTCACGTTCCTTTACGCCTAGTTAACAGAGGCTCTTATTACACCATTCTAGGGACTAAAATCCTAACTTATAGTTATTGTTATTTTTATGTTTGAGTGTTTCTTATATATACGATGTGCGGGTTGCAGCAACTTACACACTCTGTACTGCAACCTGGAAAGGCTGGCTACCATAAAAATGTGTATATATGTATTTTGATTTATATTTTTCTACTTTTAATTCCATTATCTAGAAAGGGTATAGGGTATAACTATAAATTTTTCTAGTTATGACTCCCTCGTAGCTCTACTTATAGTCTCGTTTAAAATATTGTGTTCTAGCTGTGCCCCGCGGTTTCACCCGCGTAAGTCCCGATGCCGTTTGAATATCGGGATAAAAAGTAGCTTATGTGTTAATCCAGGTCTCCACCTATCTATATACCAAGTTTCATCTCAATCGGTTCACTAGTGATAAGGTTAAGAGTGGCCGTGAGTTTGTTTGCCCGGTTTCTTCTCACAAGGCTCAACCATTTGGAAACGGGCGGTTATAGATCGACACAGGCAGATATGATAATAAGTTATCCATTTTACATTTGACAAAGCATCCTATTGTTGCGGTGACTTAGTGTATGATAACCTATAATTTTGAATTTTAATTCTTTTTTTAAATTAAGGATTTCGAATAATTGATGACCAACTTTATAAAATAAAGATATTGAATTAGAATATACGGGTTTTGTTCGGTTATTTTAATATAAGTATAAGAAACGAATGCGTACTCTATTTAATATATTACGAAAAACATTTTTTTTTTGTAACTTCAGTCAGTAAAGTTTAAAACGAAACACAAAATAATATTTAAAAAGAATAAAACCTCTTTTTTTTTAATTTTACCTTTGACTTTCATAAATGTCGGTAACATTTATGAAAGTCAAAGTTAACATAGATGAAGAAATTCTATGTTTCTTTTACAATTTCAAATTCAACCAACCGACAAACAAACCGAACCGAAATGTTTCTACTTAGCAAATACTAGGGCAACGACACACTTCGTAGTTAGCATTTTACATATTATACAGGAGTGGTCTCCAATCGACTTAATTTTAGTGAGTTAATGAAAAACGTCCGCGAGGCGTGTGACCTGTGAGTGACGTACAATACTGTACTGAACTACGTGCAATTACTCTGACGTAGGTGCTCGTACATCATCTGCCAATATTTCCCCCAATTTTATTTGGGATGTGCACAATTAGTTTTCTGATGTTATGCTATTCTATCTTTCATCATTTCAATACTTACTCTCTTTTTAGCCATACCCTCTTTCACGTGGTCCATCTCTTCTTTTTTCGTCCTCTATTCATCTTGACCTATCAACACCCATCCATTCCTTTTCATTTATTATCTTACATAAACAAGCAATTTACAATTGTGTATTACATAACAAAATAAGCCACTAAGGTTTGTAGAATGCTACAATTAGAGTCAGTAAGAGTTATACAACTATAGATAATTTAATTCAGAGTAATACCTCTCTTTCTCAAATTATTTATATGCTAAACTACATTATTTCTTGCCTATCATCACATTTCGCTCATTCCTTTCCGCATATCATGTCCATTGTTAAACATTCCTCGATATACCACTCAATAATTATATTTTATTAAGACTAAAAAAACACCCTTTACCCAATGGCGAACTGAATTAGAGTTCCACTATCCATCTCCTGGCCTCATCATCATCAGACCATCGTTACCAAACCCAAGTTGGAGTCCTCAAAACGAATAATTTATACCCAAACTCAAGGGGTTTACTTGTAGCCTGAAGAGTTTCACTATCCACCTCCTGGCTCCATCAGATCAGGCTCCAAGTTGCCAAATTATAGTATTGTCTTCCAAACTACATATTCATACAAAGTTTCATTTAGATAAGACAATTAGAAGTGGGTTAAAATTAACTTTCAATGTTTGTTTATATACTTAGTAAGTTATTTACAGATTGAGCTACTAAAAGCGAGTTAAAAATAACGACTGACATCATAATCTATTACTATCGCTATTTTTTTTTTGCCAATCCGAGCAAGAAATTATCTTCCACCAAACTACAGAAGACCATGTTTGAACACTACTAGGTTAGTGCTGAGTAGGGTCTGCAATTCTCCAAAGGACCAGTAAAAAGTTGTGTTGAAGACAGGAGCGAGCGTCCTGACTGACCGCAGAGTTTCAGTTCGTGCTAACTTGAATACTGTTAGTAATAGCGTTACGTAAATAGCTAGTTTCAGCTGAGCTTCAAGTAAACTAAACTTGGTACTAAGAGGTGCGATTGTATATTTTGAATAAGTGGTGAAATATATTTTTGTTACAAGACATTGTAAAGTTACAAATAAATAAAAATTGTCTTTGTTTTTATTCAAACATGCACATGACCTGATAGTAAGCGATTTGCAGTGGTCCAACTGATTGCGAACAACCAACACCACGATGGTGGAGATTTAAAAAAAATCTACGGATAAAGTTTATGGTTATATTATTAGAAACGAACCTTTTGGAATAGAAAAATGAGTACAGTATTCTTGGAGCAGAAATAATGGACAACCATCGTACGTTACCACACTCTACAAATCTACAAAAATAACGCCAGCTAAACGCATCATTCTCAAATGCGAAAAAAGAACATCATCCATTAAACTGTATTTTAGAGTTTATTTGATACTCTGAAATTATAACACTACAACCTATTACTAATCCCTTAAAATACATAATGATTTTATCCTTTGCGTTATCAGGAAAGCCGCAACAAGTGTTTCATTTTGTTTATGCGACGACGGATACAATAAGAGCCTGAAAATTTAAACCGTTCTTAAAACTCACGACATTAGTCAATGACAATAGAGAGGATTTAAACAACTCATTATAATTACAAATTTTTACACAATATACATGATCACAGATTTCACCTTTCATCAGTCAGTTTCATCAGTCAATTTCACCTTTCGTGGCCACAAAAACTAGTTAGCAACATAACTAAGTAGATGCGGATGTGTACGGGCGGCGCGGTGCGGCGGCGGCACAAAGTTACATAGCCTCCGAGGTATGTCACATACCTCGTGTCCCATCGCATCGTGCCGAACATTACTGGAAGTGAAGTTAATAAGACGCAAGACATACGCTGAAGCGGGATAGACGTCTGCTACATTTGATAATAATTAATAATAATATCCTGGGATATACTACACAGCGCTATATAGACCCAAACTAAGCTAAGATTGTACTACAGGTTCTAGATCACGAACTTACCTACATAGACTTCAGCCAACTTCGATATGGAATGTTTACTAACAAACTGTTTCTTAGCAACCAATGACGAGCAGGTGCTATCAACCTGTTTGCAAATTATACTTGATGTCGTAAATAGGACTTAAGTATTTGAAATTAAATGAGTCAGAGGGTGAGGTATACATTAAAGCATGTGTATTTGGTTGGAAAGAGATAATTTTTTCAGTACGAAAACTGTTTTCAGTTTTTCAACTAAACCAATGTTAGCGTTCTTGGCAACCTTCGTGAGTAATATTCTAGGACATATCGTACAACGGTGGCTAGTCCCAAACTAAGAAGAGCTTGTACCATGTTTTAGAAAAGGAAAAAAGTATTGAAATATATATTTTTTATACATACGCATTATATAAAGAAACATCCAGACCATAGCAATATTTATACATACATTTGCACTGAGCCGGAATCAAACCTACGATCCCCAACGTGTCAGATGAATGCTATACCGCCACGCCACGGAGTTGGTAAAACAATATTTGCATTGGCTAATTATTTTTAAACTTTCGCAACTTGTATGAGTTACATAATCGTGGTTAATATTTTTGATCGAACTGCACCAATCGTGGTTACGGGTAGACCGACTTCCTGGTATCTGATGAATGATCATCAGAATTTTTTAGCAAAAGTGCCGGTGCATTCAACAACTATCTTTGACTAATCATTTATGGTTGTTTTTTCGTTTGTGGAATGTATTACCAGTAGAAATACAGCAAGCTGAAACCCTTACTATCTTTAAAAATATGATAAAGCAACATTCTCTATCACTGAGTTTGTACACCTGCACTACACTGTCCTATGCACTAATCCATAGCATTTGTCCATCTTAAGGTTGTCTGGAAGAAATCGCAACTAGCAATTATTATCGCTTATTCAGTGTGTTTCCTTTATGTTGCTACTTTTTCTATGGTGTACATTAAATAATATTGTATTGTGTAATTTATTCTTTTCCATAACTAAGATCTAAATTACTAAATATATTACTATATTATATCTACTAAATAACTGTGTAAAAGTATTTGTCTATATCTTCAGTAGGTAATACACCATCAACTACTGTTTTTATTACAAACTTCTCTTATTATCTCCGTTCAAAGGCTGTCCGGTAGAGATCGCTCTTAGCCATAAGACCAACTGTTTGTGACCAAGTGTTGTACAATAAAGAAAATCCTATTTATATAAAGGTGTAAGACTGACTGAGTTGAGTGGCCTGTTAGTCTACAGGTAGTAGTAGGTTAGTCGTGGTCGAGGTCGATGAGCACGCTCATTTGTTCTGTGTCTATCAGCAACTATGTTTATCAACATTCTGGTTACCATAGTATAATCTCTGTCTTGTTTGAGATCAGACGGCAGTGTGTGACGTGTGTCAAGTTGTTATTATTATTATAATCTATAAGTATTGCACTGGTTTTGTGACGGCTGTAACAATACTGTTTGGGATTATCCTTAACCTACCTGTAACACACAATGGGGGAGGCTTGCCTTGATGGTCGCTGCAGCTAAACGTACATAAGTGCTTTATTAATTTAAGTGGATTTACATAATATAAATGATTGTTTTTTGTCAATAAAGTGTTATTATTATTAAATAAATAGTTTCTTCTTATAGCATGTTGAATTTTGAAGTCGATCAATTGAGTTATCAGTTTGTTAACAAACCACTTTTTGCGGTGGTTTTTTCGCAATTAAGTGTTAGGTCTCCAATAGAAAGTTCCACCATGTAAAAATCAGATCTGTAAAGATGTCAAATGTGAATTTTCGGTGCTAACTGTATCAAACTATGCATTTAACAAATGAACGTTAAACTTTATCTACTCCGATGTATATAACTCAGAAACTCTGTAAAATCCACTGGTGGCCGATTGAAGTTGACATTGGTGAGGCCAGCAAAAACATGAGTAAACATTTCGGGGAAACGGAAATGTAATTACCTCAGAACTCCTGAAAGGGGAAACCACTAACCAAGTCACAAACTGTTGTTTTTTGCTACGACGCGACTTCTCACCATGTTTAGATATGAGAGAAGTTGGTGTAATTTATAAGTGAATTCAAATTTACCTTATCTCTGCTATAATCGTAATTCTAACCAATACCTAATATATGAAAATCAAAGTTTGTTTGTTCGTATGTTATGCACTACCATACCGTTCATCCGATCATTATTTAATTTTTGCCAGGAGGAATACGGACATAAGGTCATCACACACTATACCGTCACGGTAACGGCACGGCTCGAACCGAGCAATTGTCATTCAAATCTGAGAATTAAAACGTGGTCGTATAATATATTTCATAATGTCAATATGAAAAACCCAACGGCGGGCAGTAAGTGCGCTTGCTGCAACCATACAACTCGACTCGCAGTCGGCACGCTGTAAGCTCGCTTGCAGCACGCGGTCCGCGTGCTTACAGCGTGCCGACAGCGCGCGGCGGCAGTAGCTAGTGGAAGATACTATGACTCACGACCAGCTAATCTCGGTTCAAAAATATGATAAGTTTATTAATTTTAAGTTGATTGACATTACGGAGAGACTTAATACCCTTTTGATCAGAGATACTCCATCAAGGGCAGGCCCTGACTTTCGGCCATACGTTCTCGTGGCAGAGCATCTTGTATGGATGAAATTGTAGCTCTGAAAGTTGTAACTTAACAAAAAAGCAAAAACATCTTTCCACATAAATATTATAAAAGTATCGGGAATGGAATATTTCCACTATTCCCATCATATTAAAATCTTTTTAATTGAAAACTCCTTGGTTTTAAAAATCGAATACCATTTATTTATTTAAAAAAAGATTCTCGGTCTTCTCACAAGGTCTTCTCAAACTTGTTTAGTCGTTGAGAAAATGGAGTTGACTCGAGAAAATTCAAGGGCGATGATTTATTATGACTTTCGAAGCGGTTTAACACAAAAACAGTGTGTTGACCGGATGCTTTCTGCATTTAGCGATGAAGCCCCATCCAAAACCACAATTTATCGCTGGTTTGCTGAATTTCAACGTGGACGTGTCAAGCTCAGTGATGATCCCCGTCAAGGTCGTCCAAAAACTGCAGTCACCCAAGAAAACGTTGATACTGTGCGTAAGCTGATTGAGGAAGATCGACATGTGACATACCGCGAAATTCAGGCAAATTTAGACATCGGCATGAGTCAAATACAAATAATCTTGCATGAACAATTAGGTGTAAAAAAGTTGTTCTCCCGATGGATACCGCATTTGCTCTGTGAAGAGCAAAAAGCGGCTCGCGTTACTTGGTGCGTCAGAACTCTCGAAAGATTCCACGCAGGATCCTCAAATGCTGTATACAACATTGTATCAGGTGACGAATCCTGGATATACGCGTACGAACCCGAAACAAAAAACCAGTCACGAGTTTGGGTGTTCGAAAATGAGTTAAAGCCAACTAAAATTGTTCGTTCACGGAGTGTTGCAAAAAAAATGGTGGCCACGTTTGTCTCCAAAACCGGCCATGTTGCGACTATTCCTCTTGAGGGACAAAGAACGGTTAATGCAGAATGGTATGCTAGCATTTGTTTGCCACAGGTCGTTTCCGAACTCCGTAAAGAGAACTGCAACCGCCGCATCAACCTCCATCACGACAATGCGAGTTCTCAAACCGCGCACAGAACAAAAGAGATTTTAGAGCAAGAAAACATAGAATTATTAGACCATCCGCCGTACAGTCCTGACCTAAGCCCTAATGATTTCTATACTTTCCCTAAAATAAAGAATAAATTGCGTGGTCAGAGATTTTCGTCACCTGAAGAAGCTGTGGACGCCTACAAAACGGCCATTTTGGAGACCCCAACTTCCGAATGGAATGGTTGCTTCAATGATTGGTTCCATCGTATGGAAAATGTGTCAAATTTCGCGGAGAATACTTCGAAAAGCAATAAATACATTTTTAAATAGTAATGTTGTGTCACTTCCTTGATTCCCGAAATTTTCAGTGTAGCCCTCGTATACCACGGGGCTGTCCCCGTGGTATACGAGGGCTACACTGAAAATTTAAAGGGCTACACTGAAAAAAGTCTGTACTTTGGACATTTCAATCTGTGGTATCATTACTCAACCGCGATGATCGCTTGATACACGTGGACGCTACAAACGTCACGAGCCCACAAGATAGAATAATCGTTTTAAATTTTATTGAAATAATTAAAGACTTTATGACTTGAGATCAAAAATTACTTCCAATCTAAAAAAACTGTTGACTTATCCGTGATTGGATGTAAAGACAATTGAATCAAACAACTCGTTTACACAAAACGTCTGCGTTAAGTAAACTTTTCTTTATAATTAAATACTATCAGTATTCAAATTGATTTAATTTTATTCAATAGCATGATTCCACGGAGCCTCTTTAATAAAAAAAGGTTTATTTACTCAGGATTTCAGTTTGGAAGTGCTCTTGCAAAATATCAGATATCGAGTTTAATCATGTGTTGTCGTTTCATTCCATTTTCATATAAGACCTGTTTATAAACTATCTCACTGCTGGAGATGGGCCTCCTCTCAATGTGTGAGGATTTAGGCTACCACAATAACTTAGAGTTATCCCAATATTATTAAGTAACTTTAATAAGATTGGGATAACTATTCGCCTTATAGAATAATCTCCGTTCTGAAAGGCTGATAAAAAAATTTATCAGCTAATAAAGCTGTCAAGTTAACAGTCAGTGGTGTTAAATCAGTTCAAGTTTCTAAAATGTTGATCAAAAATAAGCTATTATCAATTTTATTGAACACTGGCTGAACAAAGATGAATGAAATGGGTTAAGTCGTTCTCAAGTTATGGCGTGACCAAAAGAAATACTGATTCATTCATATTTATATAGACTGTAGATTCGAATAGAATTTGAAAAGGATTTTGCATTAAAATTTAACATTTGACATAAGTTCTGTTATGTAACTGATCCGATGATTAAACCAAAGTGCTTAATCGTACATCCAGCAACTCAATATATACTTGACAAGAGATTTGACATAAGTACGATTAGTTAATTTTTACGTTGCTCAGCGAGTATCAAACCGTTAGATATTATGACGCAAAAGATTAATTAGTTGAGTTTTTTTTTCTCTAAAACCATAATGAAAACAGTTAACAGTTCACAGAGTGATTGCAAGAACAATAGCCCGGCTCTCTGTTGTAAGTGTTCTTTAAATCAAGTTGTAAAATCTTATATTCACATACGGAAATACCCAAATTACACATTAAGCTATTACTGTTTAGCTGCTTAAGCCATTGAATAACGGTATCGTCCGGTTTATGGACAATAAAACTCTTAATACCTCGTAAAACCCTTACATTTTGCTTTTGTGCGATCTGCATTTTATTTTTAAATGTTCGTCGCGATGTAACATGTTGCGAGTAACGTTTATCCGTTACAAGAATTTTCAGATTTTAACAAACTTTCATATAATCATTATCTTTATTAATAGGTGACAAATTTTAGTGTCTCAAATGTTTTTAAAAACCATTGCATAAGTAGTTAGGGAGTCTCCGTGAGCGTTTGTATTTCCAACTGTTGGGGCTAATCTTAAAAACTACTGACGGGGTTCTGAGGAGTGAAATTAATAAAAGCGTTAATTTTCGAGTCACATTTTCTGTTACACTATCATGTATGTGTATAAAAGTGTGTTTGTATGAAAATGTACAAAATAAATAAATAAAAAAGCTAGATTTTTAACCGACCGTTCTCAAATCGACTGAATATTGTTTTCTTCTGTGTATGTTACGCGATATCTTCGCCATTTGTGAAACGATTTCCATAATATTTTTTTTAAATTGAATTGCTTGTACTGAAGGCGGGTTCCATTTAAATTTGAAGAAAATATTCCACCTCTAAGCGTGGACAATTCAGGAATCAAGAACACAGCTTATTACAATTCATCAGCTTTATTTTCCTTACGATCATAAACGTGGCGTCACGGATACTTTACACTTATACATACTTGTATAGTAGGTTTGACTAACGATACTGGCACTTCTAATTAAATAAGAATACATTGGCTAACTGGTTGAGAGCCCCTCGCTTCTTTACCTCTGTGTAGAGAGCAGATCCTGACACTAATATGCTAGACAAGCCTAATGAAGATTGACTAAATTCGTTTCAGTAAACGTTTATCGATATTGTTAATGAGATAGAGGTGCTTGAACCTGTTGTTGGCAATGCACAAAGGCGGATAGCGCTTTATAGCTTGAAAGCAATAAATCCACTATGATGTCCTACCATGCTGAGCTACGTACCTACTACGTACATATGTATGATGTCTACCCACTAAAAGGGATGTAATAATGCGTGTTAAGAATGTGGTTTAGAAATGCAAATGATGAATGATTGAATAAGGAGCAGAGCGGACTGGAGTAACGGAGTGCTGAGACCCTAATGTCAATAAATGAATTCATAAGTAATCAACAGACACAAATGTTCCCTACACAATTACTTTGTACAGCTACCTGTCACATATTAATAGCACTTCTTACACCACTTAAAAAATGACATTTTAAGGACAACATCCAATGTCAATACTCCGTAACAGAGAGCGTATACAATTTCTTGCTATGTTCAACTGTACTTATAGGATAGCGCAAAGACGCATTTACTGTAAACACGCGATTTTACAGATAATATTGGTAAATTTCACACTAGTTTTAGTCTTTAATTTGTAGTGGAACAATTACCGAAGTTAATAATAATAATCTTTAATGACAGAATGTGGTACAACTTGTAGTAGGATTCTCTGACACCTGCGCTAGTAAAGACTGTGTTGCAGATGTCAGTGTCTTCCCCCCAATGTATTGACAAATAAATTTTATATCAAAGAAGACAAATGAAAGAATATAAAATTAAAATTTTTAGGTAAAAAGTTACAGTTAAAAAAAAAAGAAAAATTTAAATAACATAGTTTGCTTGCATGCTTATATGTGTGTTTGAGTTTGTGTGGGGGTGTGTGTTGTTTATGTATTTGTGTGTGTGTGTGTTTGTGATCTGCAGGATATATTACGGATATATTATTAAAGGCCTTCGACAGTCTCATATTCTATTTTATTTTATTAGATTATTATATTTTATTAGATTTTAGCCAAGCAGATAAAGTTGTCTCTCGTTTTTTTGTGTAAGAGTTGTTTGCACTAATGGCATTCTGCTGAACGTAGTAAACCTTGTTAAAACAAAGTCAAGTCTATATCAATACGATATAATTTAAATTTGCTTGCCTCACTATTTGTTTATTTAGCTTTACTATTTATTCTTTTTATTTCCAAAACTTTCTTTTTTTACAGGCGTATTTTAAATCCTACAAAACCTAATATTTTGTCTTCAATAATGAATTCTAAAAAGCCTTAACGATTTGACTCCACCTCTATAACAAGGGTCACTTTTCATTATTTTTATTTGCAAAGCAATCTTGTGGTGGCCGGCCATGTTTGCGAACGGCGTCTCGGCAAACACGCTAAATTGTCCACCACATAAACACTCGTACTTTACAATTCGATGGGCTTACTAACTTGATGTTAAACAAACAAAAATAATGAGAATTTTGTGAGAAATCTCGGTGTAAACAAAGTTTTTCGGGAATGCAATTTAGCGCGGCTTTCGTTAAGTAATTTGAACTTGAAAATGTTTCTGGGCGTATCGTCAACTTAACGGAAATTGAAATATGACTAAAAATGAAAAACAGAACAAACTAAGAAATTTTAGTTTGAATTAGGGCAGTGGAAAATGAATTTTAGAACAGAGATAAAGTTGGTTGCTGCAGTTATTCGTTATAGTTTTACATATTTTTCAGTCAGTTCTGCCGGTCTAGTAAAGTTGTGACTTAATGTATGCCCATCAATATAAGCTGGCTGGCTTGGGAGAAACAAAAAATGGAAAATGCCATATGTGGAGTATACGATCATGTTAGAAATTGCGAAGAGGTCGGTGGAAACATAAATAAAGCAATACTTACTTACCTAACTAACAAACTTTCTCAATGAATGTATACTGTGTGTACTCGTAAAAATAAGTTCATTGCATGCTTTTACTGTCTTTCAAAATACAAAATACTAAAATCAGAAGTGCAAATACGTTGAAATAATTCCAACAATTTCTATATGAGGATCCAAGCGTAATAAATACCAATTTTAATGATAATTCTGAAGGCGCTTTGTCAGAAACAAACCCATGATTGATCCTCTTTCTATTTTACCCTATTTAATATAATGCGAGATCGATAACGCTTAAGTTATTCATATTGGAAGTGGTATATCCCATGTCTTTTAATTTTGGAACAAGCCTAAAACAGTTTCACTTCCAGGGCGGGAGCCCCGGGCCGGAGCGGCACAACGGCGAGTCGGAATCGCCAGAGATGCCGCTTTCGGACGCGCCCCCCGCGCCTACGGCGCCACCACCTGATCCACCAATAGCCAACAATGTGAGTATTCCAATAAAGTAACCATAGCAAATACTTTTTTTTATCGCGTGGAAACCGGCACGGATGATCACCTCACCGCGGCTGGTATGTCGGAATTAAACCGACTACACGGTGTTTGACACAAACGGGTCTATTGCAAGGAACTGGGGTATACCCTAGGAAGGAAGTCCCCGGAAAGACCACAGCAACTACTTACACTACCATCGTATTGCTGTTTTTATGCTAAATGGAGCCGCTAAGGGCCCCCCGGCCCGGAAAAAAATGGGGGTTCGGAAAAAATCACGAAATATCACAAGGGGGAGGAAGGGTATAGTGAGATATCACGTGTATTTATTTTTTTATTGAACGTGCGATTTCTAAACCGCAAAGTGGCCCGTGATCTTGACTCGCCGTTGGCAGGCAACGATTTCCCCGTCTGCCGTTTGGTAGTCGCCAGTAAGACTGTGGTTTTCACCTTTACTTTATTATTTTTATGATAGTCAGAAACAACCTGCATCCTTAATGTATGTTTATATGCTTTATATTTTTACTGATTGATATCCTTGGGGCTGTGGGGCATAGAAGGTCTTGTTGAAAATCAGCGTTATGCACATGTGTGGCACAGATACCCTTATTCGACGGACACGTGAGGTTTTACGCCCGCACGTTTTAAGCGCTATTTTTGTTTCTATATGTACCTAAATTTATTATTACTATGACTATTGTGTTTCTTAAATGTCTGCGAATATTATTTTTTATGTTTTTTCTTTTTTCCAATAAGCAAGTAATCACCATATTACTAATAAACTTTAATAGCAGGGACAGAGCTACATTACAAATAGTCTTATATCATAAAATAAAATACAACATTTTCCATCTTTTTTGTTTTGCCAGGCAAATATAACATTCCAATACATCGGCCGCGTATGTTATTTTGTTTCTTAGTAGCCTTAAAACATTTTTAGGTAGGTCCTTTTGAGATGCAGTAACATTAAATTACTGACTTTAGTACAAAAATACTTTATAATTGATTGTAATGTTACAAAGGCTTAAAGAAATATAGTGGTTAAATATCACAATAACTATCCTATGTGGCCTGTTACATAACTAAAATCTGGTGGTAAACACAAAATTAATTTAGTGTACGCAAACAAATAATGCCGTGATTGACAATTTCAAAATCTCCAAATATCGTGATATAAACTCAGCTAGCTAAGACAGACAGTACAGAAATATCGAAAAAATATAACATATCAAAGAATCACCCACCAGCAATCGCTGCATGACATTCTTTCTTGTTCTTTCTGTTCTTCTTATTCTACTTCACTTGTTTTTATTCTTCCGTGAACACAACATTTGTAAATGCATATATAACATTAATATAGCAGGCGCAAAAGACTCGTTCAGTGGTGGTGTCACTAACGCCGGAGCGTCAGCGTGAGACCTGGGGGAAGAAGGCAGAGTTTCTGCTCGCGGTGGTGGGGTTCGCTGTCGACCTGGGCAACGTGTGGCGCTTCCCTTACATCTGCTATCAAAATGGCGGCGGTAAGACATTTCTCTAACTCAACTAGATTTAGATTTTTTTTTTTCATAAGTATAACTTTTGTGCCTTCATAACCTTTGTAGCACGGCGATAGAGCATTTAACTACAATGTCAAAGATTGCGGGTTTGATTCCCTGTCAGTCAAATATTGGATGTTTCGCGGAATTTAAATTAATAAATTATTGGAACGGAAATTAGCGGAAACTAGGTACTCACAAATAAAACAGTACTTTTGATTTAACTAGAAATATGCTTTAACTGTAGTAAAAAGTGGTGAAACAAAATGTTATTTGTGTTCATCGTTTCTGTACCACAGTTTTTTGCTGAGCAATCATATTTGTTTTTTACGGGCGAGACGTGCTCGATCTGCGTTTTGCACACAATTCAACAATGTATTGGACGTTTATTTTCTATTGTGCATGGTATATTATTCTTAAATCTACCGCACACAGTACAGCTCGCTTAATGTGTACAATATTAAGAAGAATTAGGCAATTAAAATTTCTATCCACCAAATATCAAATCTCAGTTCGGCGATATTTTTTTTTTATATTATAGGGGGCAAACGAGCAGGTGGGTCACCTGATGGTAAATGACTACCGTCGCCCATGGACACCTGCAACTCAAGAGTCACAAGTGCGATTTGCAAACTCTCAATAATCCCAGATCCAATAAGCATTTTGGAGAGGTATTTACGGCGCTATGGTAATTTGTAGCACGATTTTTTTGTTTCATCTTATCTTATCTTACTCATATTATAAAAGAAAAAGTTTGTGAAGATGGATGGATGAATGTTTGTGACTCTTTAACGCAAAAACGGCTGAACTAATCTGGATGAAATTTGGCACAGATAGATTATAGTCTAGAACATCAGATAGGCTACTTTTTATCCCGGAAAATGTACGGTTCCCGTGGGATAGATTTAATCAAAAGTCGCTAGTTTTACTTAAATACAACATCCAGTATTTAGATAAAGGAAAATTAGCCGTTTCAGACTATATAACATTTTAAAGTTGCCAATTGTATTTGAAATAATTTTCTGTAAAAAAAAGTATCACCGACTTCAATGCGCCTCAAAATACCCAAATCACTTCAAATGTGCCCATAAAATTTTAAGAGTTCCCTCGTTTTCTCAAGCATCCCATCATCAGATTCTGACCTGATTACTATGGGACCACCTGGGAAATATACCCTTTCAAACAAAAGAAAAATTTTCCAAATCGGTCCAGGCGGCTTTGAGTAGGTAATCAGTGAACATACATAAAAAAAAATAACAGTGGAAGTTGAAGTCTTTTTGATGTGAAACATCTATAGCCGCACGTAAAACTGATTTCTGGCGTGGCGACGCATGCCGTGGCGACGCGTCGCCACGCTATCTGATGGTATATATATACAGTCTATATGCAGTAGTGTGAACGGTGTGGCAACGCGTCGCCATGCGCAATCGACTGTGCGATTCTCTCTTTTGATTCGACTTTTACAAAATAATGTCGATGTTTCACATC
This sequence comes from Euplagia quadripunctaria, assembly GCA_963859945.1. NCBI lineage: Eukaryota > Metazoa > Arthropoda > Insecta > Lepidoptera > Erebidae > Euplagia > Euplagia quadripunctaria. The sequence goes on along the minus strand of OY982570.1, from coordinate 2,157,544 downwards.
TGCCAGGCGTCCCGTGACGGCTCACATTTTTTTCTATCCCGGGAACAGTATTTTCTATACCGGGAACAGTATTTTACCATCCCGGGAACAGTATTTTTCTATCCCGGGAACAGTATTTTCTATCCCGGGAACAATATTTTTTCTATCCCGGGAACAATATTTTTTCTGGATGAAAGGTTCCCTTTATCATTTTCTGAACCCCTGACAACGTGTAGTTAAGGCGTGAAAGCAAAGCGTAACAAACAATAAACAAATAAGTAAACAATTAAACTTACTTTTGCATTTATAATATTAGTTAGGATGGAATTGTACCTACGAGAAACATATTAATCGCTAGGCGGGTTGTTGCGAGGCATTTAAATAGTCGCCATATGAATCTGTTATTTACTGATAGGTTTAGAACAAACAGTTTGCCGTGCAAATCTCAACATGCCTCAAATACCTACATGTTTTTTCTTACCAATACAACTTTGAAGTCGTCTAAAATATCAAAGTTTTTACAAATAAAATTCAACATCCTTAAAAGTCATATTTGAAAGGGCAATTCACACATAAAGCGGGCGCGGGTCTGGACGGGAGTGCGGCTCCCCCTCACCAACGGCCCCGCGCCCGACCCGCACACGCTTTCAGTGTGTTATCTTCCATATAAATACAAGGAACTAGACCCGCCGCACTCCCGTCCTGACCCGCGCCCGCTTTATGTGTGAATTGGGCTTAAAACACCGCACTATCCTACAAACAGGTCGTATTCAGACGTAAAAAAATTAAATTTCACATGAACTTTCACAGTCTGAAATGCCTTCTACAAAATGCTCACCAATGTCCTAGTATAAATAAGCTGGCTTTAAACCCGCAATTTTCTTTTCACTGATCCGCACTAGCGGATCAGTGATAAGAAAATTGCGCCTAGAATTGCGATAAGAACATTGAGCCTTACAAAAAGTGGTTGAAAAATGTATCCTAAATAGACTCCTTCTGCACAGGTGCTTTCCTCATCCCGTACTGCATCATGTTACTGTTTGGTGGTCTGCCGTTGTTCTTCATGGAGCTGGCGTTAGGACAGTACCATCGCTGCGGTTGCCTCACGCTTTGGAAAAGGATCTGTCCGGCGCTCAAAGGTAAGTGCAATACTATTTTAATGTCTTGTATTTAATTCTATAAACAATCATTCCCTAATTTAAGATAAATTAATTTATATGTATTATGAGATCAATGATCAAAGACAACCTAAAAATTACAATTTTTATTACTTTTACCCTAAGAGCAATAATTATTGCTCTTAGCTTTTACCGAACCATTGTCAATTTGGTGTGACCAGGTAAAAAAAAAACACCTCCAACTTGATACTTATCTATGATTCAAGCTTTTACCGGGCCATTGTCAATTTGGTGTGACCAGGTAAAAAAAAACCACCTCCAACTTGGTACTTATATAGGATTCAGTTTCTCACATACCTACCTACATTGTATATAATTGTTTGAAATTATTTTAAATTATATTCCTTGTTCACAAACCATATTCGTGAAGCAAACAGTTGTATAAAAATAAGAAAATAATTCGATTTTAAGGCTCGAGAAAAATTGATACCATTTTTGTGTATTATCCTTTTGAGGAACTTTTCAACCCACTAGTCTTACTGACAAACCATTTAAACCGGGAACGAACTTGCTACAAATGGTTTCTCCAATCACAGATAACAATCTAATATTTGGCTCAATTGCGTAGCTAAAGATAAACATAATTGCCATTTTTGAAACCGTATATGCATAAAATATAAATGTTTGCCAAGGATTCATAAAATGTTTAATATTTTTTTCTCCTTTAATCTTTAAGTGATCTCAATAATTGCTAAAAAGTAAATAACAGAAACCTCACCGATCAAAGATAACAATGGACTATTCAGTACAATGTTCTACGGGAGACGGCGTCTGTGTCCCCTGGGTGACGTACATCGTTTAATCATTGGAATATTGAGAGCTAAATCTTTTGCTTTTTTATAAATGTTAGGAAAGATTTCTTTTGTGTTTTTAGTATATTTATCGAGATTTTAAACTTAGGTATATTAGTATTGTTAGGTATATAGTATAATTTTTAGGAGGTTTACAAAGACATTTATTTGTTGCCATTATTACTTTTATCAGACTACTCGTGATCTATAATGTCATAGATTCCTCCATACTTTTATGTTTAGTTTACAAACAGGGAAACATAGTAAAGACAATTCCTTTATACGTACGTAGGTAAAAATAAAACAGTTCAGTACGTTTTCTTCTATCTTATAGCTATTAACTAGATTTTTATCAATAAAAATATTACATTTTTTATATCAAATCAAATCAAAATCATTTATTTTAATTAAACCAATAATAGGTATTTTTAAATTGGCAGGGGTAGGAGTCAATCCTCACAGGGACTTCCTTCCTAGGGTACACCTGAGTCCCCGGCATCAGAACCCCGTGACGGAACACCGTGTGGTTTTAGTCGGTTCGAGTCCGACATACCATCTTACCGTTAGCCCCGGTGAGATGATGACCCGTGGGGGTTTCCACACGTAAAAAAAAAAAAAAAAAAGGGGTAGGAGTCAGCCAGACTAAGTCAGTCGTGAAGGTAGTTGGCTGTTCCAATACGTAGATCCTATGGAGAAGAACAGGCAAGAAACCCCAAGGACACTCTTTTTCAAAATGTTTTTTACAAATTTTTGGTTACATTGTTTATAAGCGTAAAAGAATGGATATCACTTTCATATTCCTATTGAAGTCTGTGGATCATATTCCAGTTACAATACAACAGTAGAGCTGTATCAATTTAGTCTCCTGGAGTAGAGACACTCCGACAATCGACTCTGTCGAATCTGTATTGCTCTTTTATCATAATCCTCAGTCAAATTTCGACCATGTTGGAATATGGCCGTAAAAAGAAAGAAAGAAAGCACATATTTTTTATTATTATATTATTTAAAAAAATAAATACAGTCTTTTTAATACTAAAGCTCGTCAATAGCCACTAAACAAAGAATAGAAGAAAATCGGTTGACAAACTGGGGAGAAAAAATGCTTCAGTGCTTTTTTTCTTTTCACTGTCTTTAGGTACCAATTTTTTTTTATATAGGCTGTTACAGAAAGGTATCATCATATTTTAGGGTCGTATAGTAGACCCCATAATTAAAGAAAAGCGCTAACAATTTTTGTAAAATCGTGATTTTTAATACAGAAAATAATTATTTTTTCCAACCCGCTCCTACTCCTCAAAATTGACCACACCCTCCTGTAACACCCGGTACAGATTAATCTAATTTTTCTAGCTGGTCTACCGTTATCCCTCTTCATAAATCCTGGTATATTGAACTCTGGGATCAGAGCTATATACAAGATGCTCTCAAACAGTCACCGTCACTAAAACCATACTCAAACATATTGTTTCCACGGAACTCAATAAAATCCCCCATTCGTGTGTTAAAGTCTAGTGTCCGACCTCCGACTATCCAAGCTTATAAATATACACGAGGCAATGCTTTTAACGCGAGACAAATGGTGGGGCGTGAGTGGAGTGGGCTGGTTAAAATGTATGAAAGGAATTCAATTGTTAAGTTGGTCAGTGAAACATTTAGTTATTGACTTTTGATTGAGTGTTCTTGATCTGTGAGTGGGGACACCCGGGTTAGTAATTGCTTTCTGTGCCATCTAACGTAAAAAACTCGAACTACTTCGTAGTAAAAAATCCTGTATCGCGCTTTGAAACCAGGCATTGGCTATATCTAGTTGTAGCAATATTAAGAAGACTAGACCAAGTTTTAGCCAAATGAAACCTGCTTTATTTTTTATTAGCAGGGAATAAAAAGGATACAACTAAGTTTCACCAACTGCTATCGATAGGCAGCCTAGATTTAGGCGGCTAGAACTAAGAGTAACCGTCCGTACTTCGGCTTTTAACTGCAACATATATACAGTATCCCTATATCAACGAGTAAGTCCCGCCCTACCATACATAATCTCCTTGTTTTAGTCGGTGAATCCTTGCTTTGTGATGAAGGAATATCACACCCTATGTCTGTATATTTGCAGGCAGCTGTAGTACTCACCTTTCGAAGACTATAATTAATTTTTATTCCTATCAGTAAAAGTGCCATCTACCGTGCTCATTCTTATAATGGTACCGTACCGTACCTACCGTACTGGTAAATTTTTATGGTTTTTATTTTTGTCAAGTCTCACTTGACAAAAATAAAAACCATAAAAATTTACGGGATCCGGAATTCAAACCTAGGACCATGCGATAGTACACAAACGCAAGCTTTTGCAACGGAACACAGTTGACAAAGAGTACAGCGAACTTCATTTTTAGCCCACAAATTCCTGTGAAAACAACACCGAGACTTAAAAACGAACTGAGGTTACCTTCTGAAACTTACTTCGCATTAAATGTTGCCAATTTCAAGGTAATTGCACTATCTCTGGGACTCGTTGAATATCATGCTTCATGTTTTCGTAAATCTCTTCTGGCGCACAGAAGTCATGGTAGCACGAGTTAGGGCGGCATAAGTCCCGTTTTTTGTGGAAAATAGATTCCTAGAAACCAACTTAGCTGTGTTATACGAATACATATAGGCACTATAATTAAAAATAATATTAAGAAGTATTTTGGCATCCTAACAACAGGGTTGACTTGTAGGCTCTTAATCCCAACAAAGTAATCTCGTCCTAATTTTAAGCATTTCCCTCTGTCCTAACAGTTATTTCATACGATCAAGCAAATGGAAAATAGCACGAGTATTCAATATAGATCGCAGCGATGCACACAAGTTGGTCATTTGCCTGACATTGGTACGATGGAGGGAGATGAAGCGTTCTGCTAATATTTGCGCATCAGATCACGCTGCGGCTCGCCCGTGTCGAGCATTCAATACTGCTCGCAAGATAGTTTTAGATAAAAAAATGTAGAATTGAAATACCTACTTCTTATTACCTATATACAGGGTATAAGAAACACCGTACCGAATATTGAAATAGTGTTTTCAGACCATCATTCTGAGTCGAAAATCAAAAATTCATATCTTTTTTTATAATTTTAATTTTTTTTTGGTTAAAAGTTATATCACAATGAATTAACAGAACATTTAACCGAAAACCAATTAATAAATACCCCATACGGCCAAAAATAATACCGCGTACATTGCATAGCGCCAAAAGAAGCTAATGCTAATGACTATAAATCCTTAATCTCGCATTTTTATGATGAACTGACTGAGAATTCGGACAATCATACATAGATACATATATGTTTTACATACTTGCAAGTATTTGCACTAAATGGGAATCCAATCCTGGAATCCTGGACTGCCGCGCGACAACGGCAACGCCACAATCATTACCTTTTTTTTATTCTCTGCGTTTGCATCCGGTTTCCTGTTTAAACAATAGTGGTCCCACTTTTCTTAATACTCCTTGTAAACATTATTTTTTATAATTACATTTCATCATTTCTTTGAGAACTGCGAGGGTAAAAAACGTAAATTTTATGTTGTACCAAAGTAAGGAGTATCTATTAACTGGTAATCCTGAAATCACACCTGTCAATGTCATCCACATATAAAAACACTAAGAGCAATTGCTCTTTGTCAAAACATCATCATTACGTCACATCCCAACTTTGAATTTTTTTGTTATACCACGACGTCATACTTTACTGCCACTATCATCATCACATTGATTACGAATGAACTAGAAAATTAAATTTAATAATAATATAAAGTACCTACTATTATCAACAAGTATTTTTAATAAAGTATAGCACTTTTATATGTATTAATTAATAGAAATCTCACAGAAAGTCTAAGTATTTTTCTCTGCGCCATATTGCCCACGACAGCGCTAGCTCGCGATAGATGATACAGTTGTCATAATTTGACCAATCACGACACTTTACAAAGAGAAGTTCGAAATTTTGAAAATCCACTAAACGACCTCCGAAAAAGATTTCACGATTATAAATGTCTTAGAATTGTTTCAAACTTTTAATTTTTCACCTTGAATTCCTCTGGAGGTCGGAATTTAATTTAAAGCTGCATTCCTAAATATTTTTGTAATGTTACTTTATTTTTCTAAGGACTTTTAGTAGTAATAATATTGAATTAATGTAGAATTCGAGGCTCTACCTAATAGGCATTTTTTCTAAAATCTGTGGTGCTAATGAGACTTTCTTCAATAAAAAACAAATCAGTTTGTCCGATTCGGAAATCTAACACAAGAGTAAAAATTATGCCACACTTATAACAAGACCGTATGTTATAATTGAAAAGCAATTTTAATTCAACATATTCAGAGGTTTTGTTTAAATACCATTGGATATAAATACTTGTCAGATTTTTTTTTTTTTAATAAAAATGTTGTAAGCCAGTTGTGTATGTCGTGGCCAGATCTTAAAATTGATCACTTCAGGATGTGTCCGACCGTTATATGAAATATTAGTATTTAATAAAATGGTCGGTGACATCATGATATACTCTGGCTAGATCAATAGATATCAGCGTTTGACCATATGAACAGCTAAACGCACGACTACTTTATATCAGTGTTGCCAACCTTAGAACTTTTTTTTCGTGTTGTCCACAATAAAGTATAATGCTATAAAATTTCCTATATCAAAATCTGGTACGTAATTGTACGAGCCTGATTGTGTCCTCGTACGTCGTACAGCAGACCACAAATATCTTATTTGTAGGAGGAATCTCGTACGGTTGACACCCTTGGATCATATCGTTAAATAGTTACATTATCAATAGATAGAGGCGCTGATCTGATATCGTTTAATTTTTATGATGCATCATGACTGCGGTCAATTATTATGTTTTAAAATCAAATACCAATGTGCTTCCAAAAAAAAATGGTTGTCTGTAAAGTCGGTTTACGGACGATAATTTTACGTGATAACGTCATAAGAAAACAGTGGAAGAGAGATAGATGCGCCACAAACCGAACGCTTAGGCCGATCGTGCCTCTCTATCGCTTATTCCTCGCTCTCACTTGCACTCTCGACTCAGGCGGAACGTGACAATGCTTTTGCGTGCGTGCAGCCGGCCTTCATCGATTTATAAGACGTTATCACGTCAAAAAGTGCAGTGAATTATCGTTACGACAAGTTAAAAGAATAATACATAAGTTCCATCTTTATTTAGAATTTTCATTAAACCTTTTATATAATGGAGATCTTACATTAATGATATGGCCAAACGTGGATTGACATATCACCCAACGATTCAACGATATTGTGGTATGTGTAGGTATGTTTGGTATCTGGAAGTTAGTTTATGTCTGTAGTAATTTTGTTTTATCTGTATTTGATTTGCTATACGTTTAGTTACAACTTCGCCTTCTTCGTGACCACTCTCTATGCGATGCGGCACTCTTGAACATATTTTCTTCTCTGGCCCTAAGTTAGTTGTACCTCTTTACGATCTCCTCCCTCAACCAATATTCCGTCCCGTTAATTTAGCTTATCTCTTAACTCTAGTACATTCCCCGTTTGTCGAAATCCTTTACAAATATCTATGAACAAAATAATTTTATGGCGTTTCCTGATACTTTGTTATCCATTTTAAAGCTTTCCTCCTCTCCCACAGAACCACAAACACAAACCGATAAAATCACTGCAATGCCCTCATAGTCTTAAAACTTCAACTTATTAACTAATAAATCTACATTCCACCTTGACGTTGGCAGAATCATCGATAAACGATGGAGCCATTGAATTAAAAGAAGAAGAACTTCACCGTCATAGATGTCGATTCCCACTTTAGATAAATATTTGTGTGATCCACAGAACAACGTGCTGAGCTATGTATGCCTTTATAATCAAATCATTTACTTTTACGTTAAACAAATTTGAAAAATGTAACGAATCTAATTTGTCAAAGTCATATTTGTGGGAGAAAAATAAATAAATAATAATAATAAAAAATATTTAATGATTGGTTTCCTGAGGACGGTTAAATAATTTATTTTAACTCTGTTTGGATAATTTGTTGTGTTGAATTTTTGTAAAATTAATGTTAAATTTTTACTAAAATATAATACCAAAGATAAACATAAAATTCCTGAAACGAAACCAACTCTCCAGTTCTTGTCCAAACCTCCCCCTCTTCTCCTACTCCTACCTTAAAGGGCAACAACGCACTTGTGACTCTTGAGTTGCAGGTGCCCATGGGCGGCGGTAGTCATTTACCATCAGGTGACCCGTCTGCTCGTTTGCCCCTTTTACCATAAAAAAAAAATATTATCTCAAGAATACGAAATAAGTTTATGATGTGTGTGTTATACTCTTAGAGAAAAAAGCAGAAATAAATAAATCCAAGCACAAATAAAGAAAAACATCCGAAAACCTATATATGTATATATATGTATCTAAGCGGGTCACGCGAGTTCAGTGCTTTTTCCCCATACCAAAACTGCTCAACGTGCCTAAAGGAGTTTTCACACATCGGTGTATATGTAGCTGAGCGTGACGTTTACGCGAGTTCAGTACTTTGTCCCCATACCAAAAGTGCCCAACATTACAAACTCACATTTGCAGTTGGAAAATTGACCGTCACGTATTTCGATATATCATTTAGTTAGGTTTGTGCACGGCTAATCTTATCTATATTAGGTATGTACTTCGGCAAGCCTATTAACGTTACGAGTTTAGAGAAATATCAACTATTTACATACACTACTCATTTTGTACAGAGTTGGAGTCGGTAGTCTCGCGAATCCTAATCGCATTTAACCAGTTTTTTTTTGCCTTCTTCCGACGCAACATAGCGTTAAAATAGATTTTGTCAATTCAGGTTTAAAAGCATCATGATCCTTCGCGCCTTTTCCCAGCCAGTTAGGGTCGGCTTTCAGTCTAACAACGAAACGGCAGAACTTCCAAATTTTACGTGAAGCAACTGCCATCAGGCCTCCATAACCCAAGTACTAAGCTATATCGAAGTTCTGTAGTTAGACCAAGTTGTAGGATTTTATTTTTAATGCCACAGATGTTCGTATGGCAACCGGGATCGACGGTTTAACGTGCTCTCCGAGGCACGGAGGGGTCTCAATGTGCTAAAAATAGGCACTCATCTTAAGACTGACCTGGCTAGTATTACTTAACCTTGTGCTGTGCTGTACTCGATTACCACTTAGCCACAAACCCCCGTCACGTTTAAAAGCAATTTTTAAATTTTAATTTTTTTATTATTTTCTTTAATCTTGACGAGACACAGATCGTCATACATTTTGTGCTATTAACCAAGAGCCCAACAAAACGAACTTGGCTTTCAAAAGAAACTTATCATGAAACCCTCAGTTTACGACTGGGTTATATCATGCACGGTAGTAGATCACTGTTATCTCCCTATTCCCTCCCTATCAAAGGGACTCGCCCTCCGCCCTCACAGCGTTTATGGCAATATTGTAGATTGATTGCGAGAAAACGATTGTATAACACGGCTCGTACGAGGAGGAACGCTATTTATATTATTTTATTTCCTATGAAAGCTGTTAATGGGAATTGATCGTTTCTGTTTTTAACCAAACGACGCAAACAGAGAGGTGTCAATGTTATGATAAGCTTGACTTGTGTATCTGTGTGTTGCTGTGGCGGAAAAACCGATTTTTTTTCATATTATAGGGGGCAAACGAGCAGACGGGTCACCTAATGGTAAGTGACTACCGTCGCCACAAGTGCGTTGCCGACCTTTGAGATGGGAGTACGCTCTTTTCTTGAAAATTTGAAGGTCGTATCGGTCCGGAAATACCGCAGGCCACAATTTGTTCCAGAGATTGGTTATGCGAGGCAAAAAAAATCTGGAAAACCGCACAGTGATGGATTGCCAATTATCCAGGTGGTGGGGATGAAAGTTTTGTCACGTTGAACGATGACGAAACACTGCGGCTGGTATAATTCCGATTTGGTTTATTTTTTCTTTTATTTGAAATGTGATGTAATCGAGAATGTTGTTTAAATGAAGACTACCAGTAACGTAGGTCACACAGTACTGGTACTCTTGTTGACCACTTCAGCTAAGCTTAATAATTTTTTAAAATGAGTTAAAGTCGAAAGTATATTGCACTACGTTTTCCTTTAGTTTAATACCTACTGTATGCAATTAAGGCACCTGTAACGTCATTAAAAATTTGCATAGTTCTAAGACATTAATTGTACACATAAGTAATCAACAATTTTAAAGAGACTCAGTTAAAATGCATTACTCGTTTAGAGTCGAAACCACCTTGCTTGTATGAAGGAAAGGGATAATGAAAGTAGAGGAAGCCTGTGAGGTATGTAAGCATAGAAGTAAGTGGTTGGCGAGGAATTTGCGGCCATAGTAAAATATAGAGTTAAAATTTGAATGCACAAATATATTGCGACAAAAACAAGCTGAGAAGTAAATAATAAGAACATTACTATGGCCTTCTGGCTACATCTTCGGAACAATTCTTAAAATGATTATCAGATTCAATGTCGGAACTCCTTGGAACATCCGTCTCGTCTCCTAACAAGGTTACCCTGATTTGTGTGCCACACAATCAGAGCAATACAAACTGTTGATCCGAGTTATGATTGAGAATTACGCCATCTCGTAGCGGGTAAACTAATTAACGGATGCGATGCGATATCATTTGATTACTATGCGACAGATGGCGTTGATTCGATTTCTACAAGTTGCGTTGCGAAGTTTGCGTTTCGAAAATTGACGCTTCTCGCTCTTAGTAAAGATTAATTGAATTTTGAACGTTTTTGATTTATTGTACGATAATAAAGGATGAATGTTATTTCATTGCCATTTAGATGTGGATTGGTTTGATTTAATTAAGTAAAATTAAATTAGTATCGATTGAAGTTTAGACAGAGCAATAAGAGTGTTCGGTGCATTAAGATTAATAGATTTATACCTCTGGGATTCGTATATCCTCATAAAATATTATTCTAGGTTTATGTATTAAAAAGAAAAAACTAAAACTTTAATCGCTTTTGCTAGTCAAATATTATTTATTATTCAAGTGTCAGGAACGTTGTTTTTATTAACCGACTTCAAAAAGGAGGAGTTTCTCAGTTCGATTTTTTTTTGTGTGTAGGACTGTAGGCATGTTACGCGGTATCTTCGCTACTTGTGAACCGATTTCAATAACTCTTTTTTTAGGTGAATTGGTTGTGCTGAAGGTTGGTTCCGTTTAAATTTGAAGAAAATATCTATCTCTAAGGGTGGAAAATTAAGGGATGAAGAATACAGCTTATTACAATTTCACGATTTAGGTTTAGGTAGGTTAGTAGTATTGAAGGTTGCCTGGAAGAGATTGTATCTAGCAATAAGGCCGCCCTTTGTACATTATCTGTTTCACATATGAGTGTGTGATACTTCTACTGTAACTATGGTGTACGAATAAAGTGTTTTTTGAAAGTAAATTTGTAATCTTTTTTTAACAACCACTTAGGAAATACAAAAGATAGAACGTACGGGCTCTTGCTACTGAAATGTTTTCTTTTTAATGATTTTTAGTTCCCCTAAAACCTAATTGAAATGAAATCGAAAAAGTAAATTACTTTTAAAATTTCCCGGATTAAGGCTCGCATCTGCCAAAAGAGTTTGGTTATGTTCATGAATCTCAGCATGAAGCTGTATTCGTGGTTACGTTACTAACCGATAAACTGACATTGCTCCATAGAATAGTGTATGTATATACGTAGGTAATATTATGATACCAACTAACAGGCTGTCGGCTTGTTTATCGGTTTATGACGTAATGGATGTGGTTGGTGTTTGCAGTAACGTGATAATATGTCTATATTATCACGTTTATGGAATTTCTTATAGTGTTTTAAATGAAGAAACATGTGGTTTTAGGTTTTAAAACATCACAATTAATGATTTAGTTACAACGTAACATAAATTCGTGATCATTGTCAACATCTCATCATCATCTTGCCTCTAAACCCCCTACTTTTTAATGCCCTACTTTCTCTTACCTAGGTGTTGGCTATGCCATCTGCATGATCGATATCTACATGGGCATGTACTACAACACAATCATCGGCTGGGCGGTGTACTACCTGGTGGCCTCCATCTCCTCTATCAACTCCGTGCTCCCCTGGACCAGCTGCAACAACGAGTGGAACACGCCGCTTTGCATGCCGGTTACCATGCTGCATAATAACCCAAACGCTTCTACACCAGCAAAGGAGTTCTTTGAGTAAGAGTTTTTTTTTCAATTTCCTGTTCAGTGTTAACACTACAAACAGTTTGTAATTAACCCTGTGTCTGCGTAGGCGCAACGTTTTAGAGCAGCACAGGTCTAATGGTCTGGATGATATGGGCCCCATTAAACCGTCGCTTGCACTCTGCGTGTTTGGGGTCTTTGTACTTGTCTACTTCTCCCTCTGGAAGGGAGTCAGGAGTGCTGGCAAGGTAAGAGCACAAAATGTTGTTCTATTTTATTTAGAGTAAAGGTAAAGCGGTGCATTAATAATCTCAACTAGAGTAAGATCCCAGAGCAAATATTTAAAAATCAAGACAGATCAGACTCTTAGTAAACTTACGTTATTAACCGTCCACGGAAACTGGCAAATTGATATTAACTCTTTAATGATATTGTGTACTATATATGTAAGGATCAGCACTGAGAATTTAAGATAAGTGACCAATGTAATGGTATTTTATCTATAATATGTATGTATTTAGAAATATATAAGTTTATCAGCAGTCTGGTTACCATAGTACAGGCTCTGCCTAGTTTGTGATCAGACGGCCGTGTGTGATATTATAAATTAAGATTGTGTCATAAACATCTATATTCTCTATATTCTACGAGATTTTTTTTTTAAAGCATACTAGCAACGTGGGTCACACATTACTAGTATTCTTGTTAACGCCTCCAGCTAAGCTAAATGCTTGTGTTAGGAGTGGGTTCACGACGGTAGAGTACTGGGTGGGGTTCGAACCCGCAACTACTTGATCGCAAGTCCGACGCCTTAGTCATTACGCCACCGCCGCTTTTATCTATATCTTCTATGACTATAACTGTTTCCTATTACTTTTTTCTACAACTAACCGTCGATATATCATAACATTACAGATAATCTCATGTTTTGATTTCGAAACCTAACATCACCAAAGGTTTTGACACAAGAAAACACAGACAATACAGCAGTTAACTGTGACAATCAATTTCTCTTTTTTAAACCTCAAATCGGTTGGTTCTGTAGAAAGTTGGATAAAGTAACAACTTACAACTGTATGTTTGCAGTTTAACTTCTTTTTTTAGCTTATTTCATAAAAGTACAGAGACTCACTCGAACCGTGGGCATCCTACTGCGACATTGACTTAAGTTATAAAAATCAATGTATTTTTTAAACACTTCATTGAGTTAATAGGAATCATACTTTCTTGTCTATGCTTAAGTTCACAAATATCACAAAAATACTTGTGTTGTGTTCACTGAATGAAGACAAAGTGTACGAAAAAAATATTGTTACTTAAGGCACAAAATAAGTTTCAAAAATGGATCAACGCTTTTAATATCAATTTAAAAAAGTCAATAAAAGTAAATATCTCTCTCTCTCTCTCTCTCTCTCTCATATTTTTAATCGTGTAACCGAAATTTGTTACGTTCTGATAATTACAACAAGTGAACTTCCTAACGTCTCACATTTGAATAGTCCTTGAACACGTAGACTTTAGTTAACCTATGACAGCTCCAAAAAACAATTACCGTCTATGGCGCGGTAGAGTATTCGACTACAACGTCATTGACGTGAGTTCAATTTCCAATCAGTGCAAATATTTGAATGCATGAATATGCGTGTTGGAATTGTTCTGGGCATTACTTTTAACTATTTGACTGACTGACCGTTAAGAGCAGTGACCATAAAAGCTGTTTAAGCTGTTAAAACTGCAGGGATTGGCTAGTATAATATATATTTAAAAGAAATCTATAAATTCGGGAGCTATGTTACGGGTAGTTTATTCCTATGTCCTACAAAGGTGGTGTGGGTGACAGCGTTGGCTCCGTACGTGGTGCTACTCATCCTGCTGGCACGAGGAGTGACCCTGCCGGGTGCCACTGAGGGTATTCGGTACTATCTCACTCCTGAATGGCACAAACTGCAGAATTCCAAGGTTACAAATATTTATCTTTTTGGACTTCAAAGCTGATAAATTTCAAAGAAAATGATGAAGGATGGATAATTATGCAGGCATTCGGGAATTAAAGCGATCACGTAATAGGTATTCCATACCTACTTTTGAATTGCCCGATGTTTCGACCAAGTAGCACTGGCCGTTGTCACAGGCTGACTATGAACAATTGTCTAAAAACTAATTCTGGAATACACAATTATAAATCATCAATCTATCACGGTTCACTAATGTTTGACAATTCGGTTCTGATCGATTCGGTTCGTAGTAGTCGCAGTTCTAACCTAAACTAAATCTAGCCATTTCTGTTCAATTGACCTACCCTACCTAAGAGCAATAATTACTATCTGAGTACCCTACTAATAACTGACGTCAGATATTAGTAGGGTACTCAGATATTAATTACAGACGCACGATCACTTGGTCGTGCGTTTAGCTGTTCATTTCGTCCAACGCTCATTAATCACTGATCTGGTCAGACCATTTCATGATGTGACCGACCATTTCATGAAATGGTCACATCATGAAATTATCAATTCTATGATCTGGCCACCACATATATATTCATAGATATGAATCACATCATAACCAGTTACACTCTTAATACTCTCACAAGTAATGTTATTATAAATGTTTTAATATCTCATCGAAATGTCAAGACCTTGACATTTCTGTTCATTTATATGTAATCCGTTAAAGGATTATTTTTAATTTTATCAAGGACGGATCCCAATTTCACATTTCTCGTGATCCCAGTTTTTTGTGGGGTGAATACATATTGGTGATGTCTTTTAAACTGTTCTTCCATGATCAGGTTTGGATCGACGCAGCGTCCCAGATCTTCTTCTCCTTAGGTCCAGGGTTCGGCACCCTGCTGGCGCTGTCCAGCTACAACAAGTTTAACAACAACTGCTACCGCGACGCTCTCATCACGTCCTCTATCAACTGTCTCACCAGCTTCCTTGCAGGCTTCGTTATATTCTCTGTTCTTGGGTAAGTTTTACAGGATCCCCTTAATGAAGAATTAATTAAATTTTGCTAAGTGTAAATCCGATTCCGAGAACAAGATACACGCGTACCCCTATTATCTTAAAAGCTCGTAGTGGATATAAGTTATCCTATGTCCTCTGTATCCCTGACGTTGTATGCAAAATTTATTCATTGATTCATGATGATCAGTTAAGCCGTGAAAGCCTAAACACATCTATACTAATATTATAAAGCTGAAGAGCTTGTTTGTTTGGTTGAACGCGCTAATCTCAGGAACTACTGGTTCGAATTGAAAAATTATTGTAGTGTTGGATAGCCCATTTATCGAGGAACGCTATAGGCTATATAACATCACGCTACGATCAATAGGAGCTGAGCAGTGACCATAAACGCAGGTGAACCTGTAGGGATGGCTAGTTTATAATATTAGTTAGGTTCCATTATCAGCAACTGCTTTCAAACATGTGTTTTCAGCTACATGGCTCATGTGCAACAGAAGAGTATAGAAGAAGTGGGACTCGAAGGTCCAGGGCTGGTTTTCATTGTGTATCCTGAAGCCATCGCTACCATGACCGGCTCCGTGTTTTGGGCTATCATATTCTTTCTCATGCTTATCACATTGGGGCTGGACAGCACTTTCGGAGGTATGTATGTATAAATTTGGGACACGGGACAAAAATTTCTCGAGTCTGGGTGTTCTTTGTCCTTTGTTTAAATGTTTGTGAAGCCCCCGCGAGACAGGATCATTCCTAATGCATTGTCTTTTTTAATAAAGAAAGAAAGAAAAATCATTTAGAAAAAAAATATTTCAACCAGGAGGTCTAAATCACACCTGTACCTGGTCGTGATTCAGTTAGCACCAGCTTAATCAGAGGAGTTAAGGATAATTTGCTAGTAGTTGCGAGGGTATTTTTCTAGTACTATGGTGGTAAAAAAACTTCTTTCTTACCACTTAATGGTAAGCTGGTACCGTAAACTAACGCCTACAACATGAGAGCTACGAGTATCTCTAAGTTATTACGATATAATGTATCACAGTTTCTGTTAGAATTTTTTGAAACTGTCTTCTGTTTTTCAATCTTTCAAAGAAGCTATGTTAACAATTAAACCGTTCCCTATGAGGTATGTTTATCAATAGTTTTAAATGTAGATAGTTAATACTCGAAATGATCCGCAGAATAGTCAGCTGTTAAGGAAGTGAATATTTGCTCATAGACATTCGCCATCAGCAAAGTTTAAATCATTCTGACTGCTGAGACAGAGATTACAACTACTTACAATTAAGCCTGCCTGATCTGAGTGAATAACTTACTAACTATTACATACATATTATGTAGGTTTAGAGGCAGTGACCACGGCCCTCTGCGACGAATACCCGCGAGTCTTGGGGAGACATCGGGAGCTTTTTGTAGCAGGGCTTTTGCTATTCATCTACATCTGCGCTCTTCCTACTACTACTTATGTGAGTCTTTATACCTTGATATAATAGTTAATAGCCTAGATTCAGTTTTCAAATAAAATTGTAGAATTGCATTTTTTTTTAATCAAAAGTGTAAACTTCGTAATTATACATCTATAGCTTATTATTATAGTTATAACTATATTAATATATTATATTTAGTGTAAATAACCGTGAAAGTTGACTAACATTTAGAATACACGCTTTTTCGAACGCCATGGTACAGGTGATAGAGGTATCTAGGTACCTAGACACCTCACAAGCCCTGAAGTCCAAAAAAGGTTGACTACGAGTTATTCCATCACACGTCTCCTAAAAAGGCTAGAAGCTAGAATAGTCTTTATCAGGCCTCGTAATGAACGACCTAATTCCTAGAACCGCTCATAAAAAGCTTCTTGTACTGAAATTGATGACATAGCGGCAACATTTAGCGAGATAAGTGAAAGATTACGTTGGCTCGGGTACGTTCGCGTCATCAAAAATGTGATTGCTCGATCGTACGTCTAACTCGTAAGTCATGAACAAAATTGATAACATAACCCTTACTTTGTGTTACATAGTTAAAACTTCGTATATGTTTACATTATTGACTTAACGTATTCCAAAAAGGTTAATGTTGCTGATTTGACGAAGAAATTATCACCCGGAATACCTAAAACAATCCTTTAATGTGCCAAAAACAAAGTGATTAAGTTAGTAAAATCATGTAACTAAGTAAAAAATTCAGATTAAGGATATAGAACTTTCGCACCTCTTTACGGCTCAGCAAATTGTCAAAGATTAAAATTGCTTACCTATAGCCACAATTCAAGTGTTCTACGAGGGAAACGTAACGTGAGAAAAATATGTATATTTCTATATCAGCGAGTGTTCGTGACCTCTTTGTTTTCAGTTGCAAAGCTTGCCTTTATTCGAAGTTAATAACAAAATTGTTGAATACACATCACTGTTCTTATTGAAAAGAAAAAGTGAGCCGTCGCGGGACGCCTAGCAGATGTCAAACATCGAAATTATTTTGTACAGATACTATGCTTAAAAAAATTGTTCATGTTTTTTTTTTTTTAAATAAACATTTTTATTAATTGAATACAAAAAAATTTTACATATACTATCACATAGCGTAGGGGCGCGTCGCCACATCGCATTAGGTGTTACATAATATATATACTATCATATAGCATGGCGACGCGTCACCACATCAACAGCCGGTCTGACCCTCCGCATTAGATGTTTCACGTTAAAATTAATATTCTGTACGTTACGTTACGTAAACGTAGGTTGCGTACAGAACACTAGTACTAACGGGTAAAGGGAGCTACAAACACGCATAAATTGACACGATCGGTCACGTTGCCCTACACTTTGGCTCATGTAAAATCAAAGCTCACCTTACAACGAATGCTGTTGTATTCGATAAATAACAGTAACACGTTATCTCATGGTGGGGCGAGTCTTCTCAATGTATTCCGCTGCATTATTCAACAGCATCACTCAGAGGGATGACCTGGCATCTTGTACGTACTCCTACTCGGCGAGATGCGCTTTGTTTTGTCTCATTCGTCTGCTCTTTGATTAAAGATGTTACCACGATGTGTTGTCAGTTGTAAATTGTAGATTTAGAATTTATTAAATAAATTGAACCAATGTTTATAACAAAAATCTATCATAGCTTTGATATGGCTAGTTTTGAAACAATAAATAGCTTAGGGTTGTCAGCATGTTGTTGAATTTTATAAATGTTTTGTAACTTTATTTTCTGGCGGGTTACATAGCTGTGTTTCGCCACTAAGAAGCCTAACCTGGCTGGAACTATAAGAAATAAAAGATACAATGTCCAAAGATTTTCGAAAATACGTACAAATAAACATAATTATATTTAAAAGTTGGAAGTTGGATTTCCTTTCTTCAAATATTCCAATCAAATGAAGAAAAAATCATCGAAATCTGTTCAAAATTGTTAAAAATCGCGTAACATACACATTAAAAAGTAAAATACAGTCGAATTGGAACCTGAATCGTTTTAAAAAAAGAAGGGATCCATTTCTTACACTAAATTAAAAAAAGTATTTAGAAATGTATAGGGTACCTGCCTAAATGAGTGTTTTTTTAATTGCTTACAGGCGGACTGCTCAACTATTTATCAGCTATTCATGACTATTCTATGTCCACAGAAGTCTATATCTCTAGTATCTATTTATATCTATAATATAATGTACAGTATTAAATTAAACAACAAGTAAAGCAAAATATAATATTTAAAAATAGTACGAGTGATGACCCTTGAACATAAGGTATTTCAGGGTTACCAGTATACATATATTGTCAGTAGGTAAGTCTAACCTCAATAAAACAATAAAAACGTCATTTATGAAAAACTTTTACCATAAAACCCCGTCCAATAATAAAATTAATCAAATTAACCAATATTGAAGTAATGGGCGTACAGGGACGACGTATCTGGCACCAGATAATAACTTGAGAACATAGAAATAGTTGGGCCAAATAGGCTTTGATTTTTACTTTTGATTATGAACAGCTAAGAATTAAAATATTTTTATATTTAAATAAATAAACAAACATATGAATGCAATGTTTCTACATAGATGTTATTAGATTTGCCTCAGTTGTTTAAGTAACATGAAGTATATTTTATTTCGCTTTTTAGTTAATACTAGCTTCTGCCCGCGACTCTGCTCGCATTACAGTTATTTTTTATTCTTCGAGAACAGTACTTTTTTCGGGATGAAAGGTATTTAGTATTTACCCTATGTAGTGGCGAATTTACACATTTGCCTTCACTAGGCTATTCAAATGTTGTACCGACCTTATCCCATCGCCCCTTCCGTATCCAATCTATCCCAATTACCTTCCTCAAGTAGTTGCTGCTGTTCGCCCGCTGGCTGCTGTTCGCCCTACCTTTCGTTTACCGCTTCGCGGTCTCCACTCTAGGACTCGTTTGTTCCCACAACCATCGGTCACAGTCCTTCGGCAGACGTGGCCAGCCTATTGCCACTTCAGCATTCTTATACAATCATAGCTCGCTCCATAGACCGCTGCGCTACTAAGCTTGTAGACTAGCTCCACCGTTAGTGTCCACGTCTTTCGCCTTTCTCGTAGTCAACAAAAGCCATACACAGCGGCTGATTTTACTCCTCAGTCTTTTGCATAATCTGCCGAACAGAATGGATATGGACCACGGTGCTGTAGCCTTTTTGAAACTCGTCTTGCTCCGGTGGTTGGAATTTGTCGAGTTTTCTCGCGAGACGGTTTGTTAAGACGCTCGAAAACAATTTGTAAATATGGCTCACGAGTGATATAAGTCTAAAGTTTTTTAACAAGGTATTGTCTTCTTTTTTGAAGAATAGTATCCCCCACACTCCCATACGCTTCATGCCCTAGGTGTTAAATCTTGTTGGATGACGGAATAAAAGAGACTCGCTGGCTCTTTCAGGTTTGGGATCTCACCTGTCTTTAGGAGTTCGGAAGTAATTCCGACATCCCCAGGAGACCTGTTGTTTTTTAACTGCTTGAGAGCTTCTTATGCATTCATTATGACTCTATGCACAAAAGTGTTATTATTATGACGATTAGCTTTTCTTGACTTAAGCAGGCCAGGTCCACGGTGCGGCGGTCCAAAGCTCCAAGGCGGGGCCGACTAATCATGCCAAAATTCAGTGGGCCGCACGTTTGTTCGATGCTCACTCACGCGCTGCGTCGTGTCATCCGTTCGATCTAGAATATCGAGTTACTAGTACCTAGCCTTGGTTTATTTGTTCACAAAAATAGAGTAATAGGCACATAAGTCATAACTTATTGGTAATTAAATATTGAGATAAATTAAATCTGAAAAAAGACAACCCTACCCTCGCGGCGTCGTCAGAACAGATAAGAGTTACGCGATAGAAAGAGAGGCAACTTCCAGGTGAATATAACTGTAGGTAATTAGCACTGTGCGACCTGAATTGCGACTTTATTATGTCGAAACAAGAGTTGCTATTTATTTAAATTATTTGGCGGAGTGAGACTTCTGTACGACGACGACGATTGATCCTTCTGTGCCTATACTGTTATGTATTCTGTGGCTTAAGGTGGATGTTAGATATTTTTTTAATCCTTTTAAGCAAAGGAAGCTTCTCTCACCTGAACTGTCTCGGCCCAAATTGAAGAAATTGTAGAAAAAAAGATCTAAGTGGTGAATATTCCATGTTGAATTGTTTTTGTCGACCTAATAACATGTAGGTGTATAAAATTTTGAATTTTCTTAATTTCTGAAAGTAAATAATAAAAAAGATGGCCTCAAATTTGCCACCCCTACAATCTGCCGCCCTAGGCTCCATCCTACTCAGCCTGCTGCCACTGACCCTATGTCCTGTAATCACGCCTGGAGATCCACAGCCTAATTACGGATATTGGGAAATAATCATAATCAGCGCAAGAACTTCGTTGAGCGATGCAGGATTAGTAGGTGCTACGTAGTGCAGCTGGTCTTCGCTAGATGGCGCAAAAGTATGTTTTTGCTATAAGTAGATAACACAAGCCACATGTAAATTAATATATTGTAAATCGACAGGCCAGCGGTTAATGATCTTGACTGCTGAGCCAGAGCTTGTGGGTTCGCTTCTCATCTCATCGCTCAGGACAAAGGATTGTATGATGATCCTAATATTTTTTTCTCTGGCTGGGTGTAATTTATCTATAACTAGCAACCCGCAACGGCTTCGCACGGGTAGCAGAGACATCTTCAACAATCATCATCATATTTCAACCAATTTACACAAGACCTTAACAAATTATATACCTAAACCTTCCTCACGAATCGCTCTATCTATTGGTGAAAACCACATGAAAATCCTTTGATTCGTTTTTGAGTTTATCGCAAAGAAACAAACGCGGCGGGGGACTTTCTTTTATAATATGTAGTGATGATGATGATATGTATGTAGGTATTTAGTAATATAAAAGTATGTTAATCAGCAGTCTGGTTACCATATATAGGCTCTGCCTAGTTTCGGATCAGACGGCCGTGTGCATCTCAAGTTATTATTTTTTTTAAATAAAGAAATTAAATGAAATCTGTATTCTTCCGTTTAGGGTGGCGTTTACCTAGTGGATCTACTGAACGTTTACGGGCCAGGGCTGGCGATCCTGTTTGTGGTATTTGCTGAGGCAGCTGGGGTCTGCTGGGTGTACGGCGTGGACCGCTTCTCCGAGGACGTGAGGACTATGCTCGGACATACCCCAGGGTGGTTTTGGAGGGCCTGCTGGTCTTATATCAGGTGTGTAGAAACGTGAAGTATGAAGCAATTGGACTTAATTGTTAAAGTTAAAGTCGCTGTGCCACCGTATCATATATTATATATTATCGTTTATATTTCTACATGTACTTATGTTTCTACATGTTTAAGGTTTACTTGTATGTATACTAGCAAGATCTTTTACGTAACTAAATAATGTAATAAACGTGCACCATACTGCCCTAAATTTATTTCCATTTTTTTTCTCCATCTCATGGTTGCCTGTAAGAGATTGCCGTAGAGCGATAAGGCCGCCAATTGTATAAACCGTAAATTTAATTAATTTTGCTTTTTGATGTTTCTGGTGTACAATAAAGAGTTATATTATTATTATTATTATTAATTGCGGTATAATTATAAAGCACGATACCTGGTTGAGCACATTATGTGACCCAAATTAATTATTAATTAACTTTTGCATATTCATTCAATAAAATGGGGTTTTCTTTGATAATTAGAAGCATAAATAGATACTTCCAAATGGTTTCAATTAGTTAGCATTTGAGGCTGTTTGGATCTCGCGCCTTTACGATTGGTGACGGTTTCGTCAGCTCTGGCGACACCAGCGCGGCCCCCTGATTGGCTGTCGCCAACGCGGCTAAAACAAAATGGACATCGCATTCTTTCTGATTTTGAAAAATGCTCTCGGCTCTCGTTCGGCAAATGTTCAACACGTAATTTTTTGGTGCTTTGATGAACAATTGTGTAATATAAGTGAAGCCGCAAGAACCCTTTAAACATCGCCCTGCAGGGACTTCGGACATTGTTCGATATCTGGTTGGTGTAATTGCTACACGGCTGACTGAGGACAGGTGTGCTGGAAGGCGTACCCGAGCTGATCTCCAGGTTAGTGGGACCAATAGTTTTCGGTGCTACGTTTGAAACCATTTGTTTACTCAGTTTCTACAGAGTGGGTTTAATGGGAATATAAATATATTCTAAAGAAAAACATAAGTAAGTTCCCGCGTGTTGTCGGCTATTTACACGCCGCTTCACCATAGTTATGGTCCTTCGAGCCGGATTATGTACTAGCATATCATACATTCAATTAAATACAGTTTTTAAGCAATATTTTTAAATAAAATACTTGGATGTTCGCAGAATAACGAAACTAAAGTTTTCTCGAAGTACCTACTTATTTTTACTTCAGTTAAAATATCCATCGAAAAATAATATTTTACATTTTTCTTTATATTTATCAGGAATTATCAATTTAAAATGTCTAAAGACAGCATAATGGAGGATGCAGAAGATGCAATTCATCCTAAGTTCGTCCTTCTGACGGCAAAAAAAGAACGAATTTTTTCTCGTATGAATGAGTTATATAAGCTTAGCATAAACATTTCTAATTTTGCATCGAGAAGCAACGAAAATTTCATGATTAAATCCGAATTAATCGATCAAATGCGTAGTCAATTTGAAAATATTTTAGATGAGTTAAATGACCTCGAGTTATCTCAAGATTCATCATTTAAACCAGATTTTAGACCATTGGATGCATTTGATGATCTATATCTTACAGTAAAACGCACCCGAAATAATGTTATTCAGGCTTTGTTACCTGATAAATCATCACATAATTATTCGTACTCATGTAGTGTTTCTAGTAGAATTAAATTGCCCCCTATAGAACTGCCCAGCTTTGACGGCCACACCGAAAACTGGCCTAAGTTTTATGAAAGTTTTAAATCTAACATTCATAACAACACTCAGTTGACTGACTCGCAGCGCGTGCAGTATTTGGTGGGCAAACTGACACGCGACGCTCTCAAAGTCACGGCAGGTATTGTGCCTTCAGGCGATACGTATGAAATAATCTGGGATAGCTTGGTTAAAAGGTTTCAGGATAAACGTGCATTGGGCACGCATTATCTAAATAATATTTTAGAGTCTAAAGGTTGTACAAACACAGCTGACAGTCTTGATACATTTATAGGTATGTATGCCTCATCCGTCGCTGCATTAAAACAGTTAGGTATTGAAGACTTGTCCGATTTTATATTGTTTCATTGTGCATTTAGAAAAATTGATTTTCATACAACTCAAGCGTTCGAATTATCCGTTCGTAACAAAGAAATTCCGTCATACAGTGATTTAGTATCATTCGTACAAGACCGAGTTAAAATATTGCAGCGTTCAAATAATAATAACTCGACGCGCTCGACGCGGGTATCGAACAGTGGCGCGAGCGCGGCCGCATGTAAGCCGTCCGCTTGTCATTCAGCTCGTCCGCATACTTATAAGTCGTTTGTAGCGAGTAATGGTAATGTACCTTCTGCTTTGCCGGCGCGATCGTGCGATTTTTGTAAACAGACTGATCATTTAATTAATGCTTGTTCTCAGTTTAAAAACTTTAATACTCCGTACGCGAGATTTGAATTTATTAAATCAAAACACGGATGTGTGAATTGCTTAAGTGCGTCGCACACTGTTACGTCTTGTAAATCGACTCATGTTTGCAATGTGTGCAAGAAAAAACATCACACTTTCTTACATTTCGATAATAAAGATCATAAAGTTATTAGATCGAAGGGGGGGACCGGTGAGGGGTCAATGACACCGCATATGGTTCGGTCCTCTTCATGCGCTTCGCAAGGCCATTCGGAAGTAAACACAAATACACGTGTCGCGAAAAGTTGCTTAGCGGACAATAGCGCATCTTTTACGACTAACCCCTGTAGTGATACGTCTTATCATAACGTTGATGTTAACCCTACAAATGCTACGTTGTCATTAAGTACCGAAGTGACACCGACCGCGTCAATTTTACTGTCAACCGCGCAAGTTTACGCGAAATGTCAGAATGGCAATAAGAAGATAATACGATGCCTTATAGATAACGGCTCACAAAATAATTTAATAACCGTCGATTGTTGCAAGGCGCTTAATTTAGTCATAATTCCTTTGAGTAATTCTTTTGTCAAAGGAATCGGGTCCGCTTCTCGGCCGATATTAGGCTACGTTAATGTGGACATTGAGTCCCGTGTATACTCTCATAATAAATACACAATACGTGCACTGGTCGTTGAGTGTATTACGGATCAGTTGCCTACGCATTATATAACCAAAGGTGACGTAGGCTATTTAGAGGAATTGCCGCTTGCTGATTTAACTTGGAATATTCCCGGTAATGTAGATGTCGTATTAGGTGCGCAACTTTTTCCATATATTTATTTAGGTAACAAAGTGGAGTCAGGCACTGATGCACCTCCCGCTTTACTGACCGCGTTCGGGTTTGTGCTCATGGGTGATTACCCTAATAATAACATTTCTAATAAATCTTCTTCGTCGTTTTCCGCACTAGCTTTGAATGATTTGGTTCAGAAGTTTTGGCAACTGGAAGAAATACCGAACATGCAATTTTTAAGTCCAGAAGAGACTGAATGCGAAAACTTGTTCGCGTCATCTGTGTCTCGAACTGATGATGGTAGATATTCGGCCGCCTTACCTTTTTCTAAGAACCCGAGTGAACTGGGTAACTCTCGCACTGCTGCACATCGTCGTTTTATGGCTTTAGAACGTAAATTCAAACAATCACCTGAGTTAAAAGAAAAATATAACAGCGTCATTAATGAGTATATTGACAAGGGTTACTTGTCCGAAGTCATCGAGTCCGATATTTCTGATGAGGGATATTACATTCCGCATCACGCCGTGACCCGGCCGGATAAACCAATGCCGCGGATCGTACTCGACGCTAGTGCTGCAACTCATACAGGGTTGTCACTTAACAACATCTTACATACCGGCCCAAACTTACAGGCAGATTTATTTCTACTTTTACTTGATTTTCGACTTTTTCCGGTCGCTGTGACCGCTGATATAAAACAAATGTACTTACAGATTGAAGTTCTTAATGAACATCGTAAATATTTAAGAATTTTATATAGGTTTAGTAATAATGAACTTATACGAACCTTTCAATTTAATCGAGTCCCGTTTGGACTCAAGTCTAGCCCATACCTGGCAATGCGGACAGTGCGTCAGTTAGCGCAGGACATGAGGCCTCATTTCCCGGAGGCTGCCAAAGTGGCAGAGTCTAGGCTGTATATGGACGACATGGTTCATTCTATTGTAGATGAAGCCAGCGCTGTTCGTCTTTCACGAGAATTGATCTCTTTGTTTAAGTCTGGTGCCTTTGATTTGGTGAAATGGACAAGTAATTCTAAAGTTTTACTTGAAAACTTACCAGGCTCGCATTGTAGTGCGGTGGATTTCTGTGTAGATTCTTCTAACAATACCTCTAAGGTGTTAGGTCTCTCATGGGAACCAGTTGGTGACAGATTCTTCTTCACGACTTATAATTTTGTAGAGAAGTGTACTAAACGTAACATACTATCGATAGTGGCGCGATTATTTGATGTCCTCGGCTTGGTAGCCCCCCTTATTTTATATGCTAAGTTACTCATCAAGGAACTGTGGCTGTGTAATATTGGATGGGATGACACTCCTCCAGAAAGTGTTGTTCAAAGGTTCATAGCGTTCACACAGGAGTTGCCGTTGATTTCTTCTTTAAGGATTCCTCGCCATGTTGGTCCCTCGCGCGACAGCACCGTGTTGATCGTTGCCTTCTGTGACGCTAGCATGAGTGGTTATGGTTGTGTCATATACCTACATACTACTGATTCGGCTGGGAACATCACATTGAGGCTGTTGTGTGCTAAATCAAAGGTGTCCCCCACTAAGGTGACCACACTTGCTCGTTTGGAACTCTGTGCCGCGGTCTTGATGTCCAAATTGATACGAACTGTTCGTGAAACTTATAATGAGCGTCTGCCTATTGCTGGTATATATGCATTTTCGGATTCAACCATCGCTCTTTCATGGATTCATTCCTCCCCGCACCGGTGGTCTGTTTTTGTCAGCAACCGTGTTGCTCAGTGTCAGGAAAATTTAAATTCTGAACACTTTTATCATGTCGCCGGAATTGAAAACCCGAGTGATTGCCTTTCGCGTGGTATGTTACCCTCACAGCTCGTTTCACATGACTTGTGGTGGTACGGTCCTGCGTGGTTGCGTCTTGCTCAGGAATGCTGGCCAATCAGGCCGTTCACTCCTACTAATGGCAGAGAACTCCCAGAACATAAAGCTCAAATTTTGACTGTGACCTCACATATTGAGTCACCTTTGTTATGCGACTTAGCTCTTCGTATCTCTTCATGGGAGAAACTCTTGCGCGTTATTGTTTTTATTCTTCGTTTTATTCGTCGTAAGGATGACGAGAAGTTGAAATCCATTGAGGGTTTATTAATTGCAGAACGTGTTATGGTTCGTACAGTACAATCTGTGCATTTCGCACAGGAAATAAATCTCATCAAATCAGATAAATTACCTTCAAAGAAATTACAGAGTTTGTCGGTTTTCCTCGATGAAGAGGGCATACTGAGAATTGGTGGAAGACTTTCGAAGTCAGATCTTCCCTTTGATGCTAAGCATCCTGTACTTCTCCCTAAACATAACCATGTTGTAAATTTAATTATTAAGCATTTTCATATTGTGAATTGCCACACTGGACCGGGACTTCTCATGTCTATTTTGAGACAGCGATTTTGGATATTGGATGCCAGATCAGTTGTCAGGTCTCAGGTTAGGAAATGCAACACCTGCTTTAGAGTGAAACCATCGCATCCAACCCCCAAAATGGCTGATTTACCAGCGTATCGGGTGGCTGAAGCGAAGGCGTTCGTTCATACCGGAGTTGATTATGCCGGTCCAATTAATATAACATTAACTCGTCGGAGAGGTCAGCGCTCACAAAAGGCGTACATTTGTTTGTTTATATGCCTAGTTACAAAGGCAGTTCATGTTGAGTTGGTCTCAGAATTGACTTCTGATGCTTTTTTGGCCGCGTTCAAGAGATTTATATCCCGCCGCGGACCAGTAGCTTGTTTATACTCTGATAATGGCACTAATTTCGTGGGTGCTAAGGCTCAATTAGATGATATATTTCAATTCCTTATAGATTCTGAATTTCAACCGGTTTTAAAACGAGAGCTTAGCACTCGGCGTATCCAGTGGAAGATGCTGCCACCTAGGTCCCCCCATTTTGGTGGGATGTGGGAAGGGAATTTAAAAAGCTTAAAAACTCACCTTTATCGCGTGATAGGTAGTCAACTTCTCACGTATGAGGAGTTGCAAACCGTATTAGTGCAAATAGAGTGCATCATGAACTCTCGACCACTCACCGTGGTATCGTCTGACCCTTCACCGGAAGTTCTAACTCCCGCACATTTTTTAATGTCGACCCCGTTGCAGTACTTGCCTGCCGTGGATTTGCCTGTTAAACGTAAAGAGCTGCTTGATAGCATGGTGCAGTCTTTCTGGAAGAAATGGCGACTGGAATACCTGCACACGCTGCAAGTTAGGCAGAAGTGGACTGCCCCAGATCGTCCTATTGAAATTGGAACAGTCGTACTTGTAGGACAGGATAATTGTCCACCGTTAGAATGGCCGTTAGGTGTAATCATTGAAACGCATCCAGGGTCTGATAAAGTTGTACGTGTCGTGACGGTGAAAACCAATTGTGGGATTTACAAACGGCCGGTTGTAAAGGTATATCCTATTCCGACACAATAATTAATTAAAGATTAAAATAAATAAACAAAACTTAAATAGATAAATATGCATCCTTAAACCTTAAACTCTGTAATATGTATATATGTATAATATTCCTAATGAGAGAGTTGTTCTTTTTTTAAACAAATAAAAACGAAATTATATTTAGATAGCATAAACTTAAATATTATAAAATAAAATACATGTTTTCTTTTGAAAGTTCTGCGAACTTCCAAGGCGGGCAGCATGGTTGAGCACATTATGTGACCCAAATTAATTATTAATTAACTTTTGCATATTCATTCAATAAAATGGGGTTTTCTTTGATAATTAGAAGCATAAATAGATACTTCCAAATGGTTTCAATTAGTTAGCATTTGAGGCTGTTTGGATCTCGCGCCTTTACGATTGGTGACGGTTTCGTCAGCTCTGGCGACACCAGCGCGGCCCCCTGATTGGCTGTCGCCAACGCGGCTAAAACAAAATGGACATCGCATTCTTTCTGATTTTTGAAAAATGCTCTCGGCTCTCGTTCGGCAAATGTTCAACACGTAATTTTTTGGTGCTTTGATGAACAATTGTGTAATATAAGTGAAGCCGCAAGAACCCTTTAAACATCGCCCTGCAGGGACTTCGGACATTGTTCGATATCTGGTTGGTGTAATTGCTACACGGCTGACTGAGGACAGGTGTGCTGGAAGGCGTACCCGAGCTGATCTCCAGGTTAGTGGGACCAATAGTTTTCGGTGCTACGTTTGAAACCATTTGTTTACTCAGTTTCTACAGAGTGGGTTTAATGGGAATATAAATATATTCTAAAGAAAAACATAAGTAAGTTCCCGCGTGTTGTCGGCTATTTACACGCCGCTTCACCAATACCTTTATTTCAAATCGACTACAAAACTATAAAAGTTACACCTTAATTATCCGGCAGTGCCCTACAGTTAAAATGAATTCATTAATTATAAGCCCCTTGTACCTTCGTATTATTATAAAATATCTTAAAATATATTTGTTATTATTTTAAATTTTTACTTCTTTTAGTATCAAACGAAATACTTAAATACTTTGACAGTAGCAAATAATGACGTCATAATAAAACTCCTTTCATACAAATGTCTACTGCACGAGATGTTTTGACATCCAATAAAAAGGAACAAATTTGATTTATTTGATTGTCAAACAGACGTCACCAAACGTTCGAAATTTAAACTAAATCAAGCGCCATTTTATATATCTCTCTCTTTTCTTCTCTTAAAATTACTTACAGATATTTATTACAAAATAATAAATACTTATTTAATATAAATAATACTACAGTCCGGTGTTCCTGCTGGTTCTCTTCATATTCTCTGTGCTGGCTCACGAGGAGATGCTGGTTGGAGAGTACGAGTACCCTGCGTGGTCCATTACCGTCGGCTGGATCATGACCGGCACTACCGTCTCATGCATACCTCTCTACATTATCTACAAGTTTTTGAGGACGCCAGGCAGTTGTATCACTGTGAGTAGACAATCTTAATAGATACTAACGAGAGATCACCTGACTGTCAAATTTTGACCATAATTATATAAACATATAGTTATCTTGGTTTAGTTTATTACTGATGTGATAATCGGTAACCAATCCCTATAATCATTCGGACATTTCTGTGTTGCCAAGAAAGAGCTCTTTCGTTCCTACTGGCCTCTAGAAAACATCAAGAAGAATATATATATATATATATATATATACTTTTTTTTTCTTTTAATGATTACTAGCAACGTGGGTCACACATTACTAGTAATCTCGTTAACCTCTCCAGCTAAGCTTAACGCTTGTGTTAGGAGTGGGTTCACGTCGGTAGTGCACTGAATGGGGTTCGAACCCGCAACCACTTGATCGCAAGTCCGACGCCTTAGCCAATCAAATTTTGCTATTTTTTAGCGCATCAAAACAATACAACGCCCGGAAGTGACGACAACACCCCCTCAAGATGCAACATTGTTCAGCCTGTGACCTGACAACCACCAAATCATAGTACATCTCCATACGAAGCCCGCTATTGAGTGGCTTGTATAGATATATGTGTTTGTATATTCAGTATAATTATATATATACATATTTATATATAATTCACAATATTTGACAAATAATGTAAACTGTTTTAAATCTCATACATGGTATACTTCTTAAATGAAGGTAGAATAGGTAAGTAAGTATAAGTATTACACACCACGCAACAATTTACCTACAGCTTGTTTAATATTATAAGAATATATGTGTATGAAAGCAATTTCAATAATACCAATTTTAATAATAAATACTCCATATATATCTATATGTTATGTCTAATAGTAAGTAGTCTTAGTCTTGTGATAGATATTTAGAATAGAAAAACATGGTAAACGTTATAATCGATGTGTAGTGATAGATTGTATAATTCTTTTTATTATATATATCTACACGACTTTGCAAAACTATACTAATGCGTATCTTTGATATATGAAAAAAGAAATATAGGAGTTTTACTTAAAAAAGTTACTTACTTTGGGTAAATGTATAAATAAGTCTCTTAAGAATACACAAACCTTACAACAATAAAATATTTAAAATTATATTCAAGGTAGCTAGTAGTGTAGATAATATCGTGTTCTCTAATAATATAAACAACGAATATAAGCATTTATAGGACTTAGACAAAATGTCATAACTTGAAAGTATATTGTATAACATAAAATTATTGCTGGACAGACTATAAAAGATTTGGGTGAATGTATACAGTTTGTAATATACATGTTCAGTACTTGTATATCTCAGGATTATACAAGAACACACAAGTATTACTTATTGTGTATTTGTTTCTTTTTGTATATATACGCGTATTTTTCAAATAAATTATTTTCATATACAGAGCTAAGCAAACCCCATTGTAAATAAGCTTTAGTCATACGTATAGATGTTTAGTAAAATGTGTATATATTTCTGTACTTCTGGGCAATAAGTACAGAAATAATATACATATGAAAAATCAGAAGGAATGTAGAATGACAATGTGTATATAGATGTAGAAATGTGACAAGAAAGTTTTCTGGGATCATATAAAATAGATTTTCCATTCTAGTCAGTGTAGTATGTGAATCAGTAGGTACATAAATAATTTAACAAATAATCGTATAATAAACGTTTCGCATAAGTAAATAATACATTATTAATATTTAATTTATATTTAGACATTATGCTGTATTAAAAACACAAAAAATTCATCAGTCTTCCAGTCAGGCAACTAGATGCAATTTGAACGTTGATTCTGCCATTTGCAGATGCTAGACCCACCTTGACTGGTTCTATATTTTAGGATATGTGCATGATCTATTCTGTGTGTTTCATATGTGTAATGTAGAAAATACTTCGTATAGCAACCTTATTGGTATATCAGGCTTGCGTACTTCTCCAAGATTATATTACAAATTGTATCTTTATATAAATATAAAAATATTATACATTAGGTACATGTATAACTATCTATGTATGTATATTATACGTTGTCTCATATATGAGTAATTGTATTTAAGTAGTTGTGATGTTTAAAAAAGTAGCCAAGTAAAGTATAATATGTCTAAATTATTCTTCAAATGTGAAATAAAATTTATATTCAAATGTTTAATCATATCACAAATTATAATCGATACTCATTTAGAATTATAATATAATATATTCCTACACCTAGATAATGTGGATGTCAAGTGTTTTTATAAAAAAATATATTTAAAAATGTTCATATACCCACAAAGATTTATATTTAGGTATTTTGAAGATATTTGTTGGTTATTTTTATACCTATGTTCTTTGTTGTTTACAATTGTATTCCAAGCGTTGATACGTAGCGTAACTATGTGTTGTGATTGTGAGTAGCGTTGTGTGTAATCAATGGCGATTTGTGTTTAGAATAATAAACGGCAAATGTTAGACCGAGCCTGTACCAGCCATTACAGGTTCATCTAGCCATTTGTTTTAACTAGGTAATTGTTGTAGTTTTTTTTATATATATATCTACCCAGATTGACAATACTAATTGACCTGACCTGATCGTTAACCAATTCGCCAAAAACGAGCAATTGAATTCGTATAATTCCTGCAAGCCACGTCATCTCATCATCTATTATTGACTGAGGAACGTCCTCATCTCATACCCCAATAGTTTTTCTTCCATGTGAAATCCTCTGGATACCACCTCGCTAAAGGCACTATGAAGTGATTTTGTTGGATTTAAAATGACTGAAACCACAGTGTTTCCAACCTATTACGTAAGAGGTACTTAGATATATTTTTTCACGTGAAACGGTGACATTATCTATTTGGAGGAGAGCGAAGTCGAATCCGCACTGAGCCACATCCAGGTTTATGGTCTCAGCACTCAGTATCAAATTCTACTCAGTATTCAAAATTAAAGAAAGTCATTAGCATTTTGTGAGTTATGAGCTAACAGTACAGTAGCTATCTACCTAACTAAGAAAACAATGTTGTAACAAAACATTGAACAGGACCTTTTATCAGTAATACTCACATTGAATGGACTGAATGAATTTAATGAATTCTAATGGTGGGTTTACACGCACGCCGCGCAGCCTGGCATACAGCCCGCCCGGTATGCAGCCTGCCACGCAGCCAACACACTTACTTATTCACGCAAGCATTCACAAACAACCGTGTGCCCGTGCTTGTACTCGTTGAAAGCGTGTAAACGCACCATCACGGCGCGGCGCCTACAAACATACAAGAAAGTTTAGGTATATTAAAATAATAATGTCTGACTTATCAAGTTTTTAGGTAAGCATCTTTCCGCGTTAACTTATCAAATCTACACGCACAGCTTCACATCGCTTACTAAGTGTTGATTATGATGCCTCTTATGGTTTACTTTATTTCATTTATTTATTTGTACGAATGCGGGAACGCTACTGGCTAAACGGGACTAGTGAAGCGTATTTAAAATACTCAAAATTCTTTGTAGGCAAATTGTGCTCCTGCGGTAAATATTTTATTAATTGAGAATAATGAGATAATTTACCGATTTCCTATTTAATTTCCAAAGTTCCCGGCAGCTAGCAAGTGGCTTGCCCCATATTAGATGCGTGAACGGCACTAAATTATAGTTGGTAAAATGTGGGAGTTTAACACACCTCTGCCTACCCATTACAGGCGTGAGTATATGGATCTAAGAGCAGTAATTAATTGCTCTTTGGTATGGATTGTAGCATACCGACCTTTCTAGTATGAGCGAGCGCTCCCGCTGCTCTGACTGTATAAAAGAGGTTACATGTAAATATTTTGCGCTCAGTCATAGCCAACTCGATGATAAACTTGACAGTCGGACACACCATGACATCTAGTCAAGTTTGACTCACATAAATCTATATAGTAAACGTAAAATAATCGAAAATAAAATCCAAGGTGACAAGATAACATGTAACCGACATGTAAAAATGTTAATAACGCAGGAGAGTCTTATTGTTTACCACCCACTGAATGCATGGCGGCCAAATCTGTAAGCTTCAACACTGTGTGTGTAAGTATTAAAATACGTAAGTAGTAATATAATACAGCCTAAGAATTCAGCGCTCATATCTTTAAAGACCAGTCGGTTTTGAAAAATTCTTGAGCATTTGTTAACCCTATACTTGAGGAAGACAGTGCCTATAATCGCGAGTGAAACTGTGTCGAACTTGAATAGATAAACAAGGGTATAGGAGCTTCATCAGGCATCTCTAAATCATTTATATGGTGTATATGTATAACACGTAACACATACGGATATCTTAATCCTAACAAACATGTGACTACGCGTGGTTTCGTCCTATTGTATTGTTTGGGCGAGATTGTAATGTTTGGTCTCATTTGCGTCATGCTACCGATTAGCTTCAATATCATGTTCCTATTTAATGGATTTAAATAATCAAAATGGTGTTTTTATTCTGTCTACAATTTGGTCACCCACTAGTATTCCCTGATATAGTTCGCTTTTGAAATAAAAGTTTGTGTATGTCTTTTTACATACCTACAGTAGAAACTATAGTAAGTGTTAAACTTTCATGATATAATTATGTATTTACGAGAATTAACGCGATAATGTAAAAGGTAGTACATACCTCTGAATTGCCTGACTTAATTGATTGCCTGAGAACTTGATTTAATTCCCGTATATATACATAATTACAGTGGAAACTAATTACAAGTAAATTTATTCGCGGCTGTTTTCTAAACTGTGGAAGGGACGACGCTTCATGCCGAACTCTACATTGGGATCATGTAGTCCATGGTTGTATATAGGTAGAGGCCTATATACAAACATGGATCTCCGTCCAAATTACCCTACATATGTAGAGACATATGGGTAATTTGGACGGAGATCCTGACGGCTTGCAATAGTACAGATTATCCACCCACATTATACTATAACTTTATTTTTGGTCCTTATCTGAGAATCAAACCCCATTCCTTACGATCTCACGCAAAGATACTTAACAGTCGCTTCAAGAGACATTTAGCACAGAGAACATTTAAGAAAATAAATGAGAAACAGTCCTTTCATTAAAAAAAATCTGCAGAACTTATACGACTCGCAACTGGAGACGATTGCAAAATGGCTGAGCTGCAACGGAGAAATATGGGGTGTGGGACCGACTGCGGTGTTCGCCAGTGCCGCAGTCCTGTTTTTGTACAACGAGCTGGAAGCCACAGTGTTCCTACCTGGCGACCAGGAGCAAGTCTCCACCCTGGAAAAAACCCTTATTGTGAGTAGTTGAATGAAAAGTTACTCTGGGGTGATGGTATATTTAACGCCTTACTGATGTTCCTAAAGCATGTTTCTGAGGGCCAAAGCCGCTTTAAAAAAAAGAAATATAATGCCATCATGGCAAGCACAGAACCCATCAGATGGTAAACCGTAACTACCTAGTGCAAGCGTCAATCGTTTTTAATATATTTTTGGGGGAAATTAAAAAAAATAATTTCGTTACTAATTGCTACCAAACGAAAGTGTCGGGTAGGTATACTAAAAATAATACGTTAGTTTTTTTTTTATCTTTAGAATATGTGTTTTTTCTTGATATTCAAGTTATTAGTGTCTTTTCTAGTCCTCAATGATGCTGGGGATGCTGGCGCTCATGATCCACCTGTGGGTGTGCTCCATGCGCTTCTTCCAGTATTATCTTGACACCATCATTAGAGATGTAAGTATACCATCATAATACTAGATATGTTTAGTTTTCACGCCTAGGTAAACCGTTGGACCAATTTTGGTGAATCTTGGTATAGCGATAGACGGGACCTTGGAGAAGGACATAGGAAGGATTATTTATTTTGAGCGGCACCCTAATTCTTTTTCCAAAATAAAAGTAGCATATATATATAAAATACTAGCTATCTGCCAGTTAAAGTCCCGTGGAAATCGGTCCATCCGTTCCGGAGATTAGCTGCAACAAACAGACAGCCAAAAAATTTAAAAACTGATTTTTAGGCATAGTGATCATGCAAATAACTGTATAAGCTTAAAAAATTCTATTATTTTGACATTACAAACAGACAATTTTATTTATTTGTATTGATGATGATGATCTCACTACACAACAAAAATGTATCTTATTATTATCTAGCGAAGGTTGGTCGAACTACGTGGTAGCTACCGATCCTGCATCGCACAATGAAATTTCGCACGTTGCTCGTGGCGCGATCATTTCAGAGATCACAGTCAGAGGATCCTGCTCGGTATGATGCCCGTCCCAAACAAAGGGAATATACCTATTTTGCCACCTGGCTTCATTATTTTCATTTCCGCAGAGTCCAAACATGATACTGGAGATGACAACAGCTGGCCTACTGGGTGGACAGTCGGAGTTAGTACCACTAGGGCCGCTCACCAGGTTCCTGCGTCAACAACAACCGCAAATCCACATCACAGTCTGCTGGTTCCTCTCACTCTGCTATGCTGACTACGTCAGGAAGAACTATTGCCAGAGGTTTAACATGCCCTATTTGGAGCAGTGGTGAGTATAGTTACAAAATATACATAATCAGTAGCGGCATTAAGGGGTGGCAAACAGGGCAACCGCCCGTGACCTCGCTGTTGCAAGGGCTCCGCGCCCTCGCACAACGACCCAAGGAGAAAAATCTCTTTGCTGGAGAAGTCAAAACTGCTATCTGAATATTTGATGCTTTGAAAGATTTAGCAGAAAATAAAACAGATTGTCAATTGGTTAGTGAATACCGTTCCATAGAAAAGCGAAGGAAATTGACATAAGTTTTATCAATTTCCTATATACAATTTTAAAACAATTTTTTATTGCATTTTTCATTAAGCATCAGCCTTAAATATAGGTTCAATTCACATAAATTCCTCAAAGGACAAGGGCCTCGCAAAGATCTATCGCCCGGAGCCGCGCAGTGTCTAAGGCCGCCCCTGTACATAATATACATACTGACAGAAAAAAAGGAAAAAGCTGTTTGCCTTACATTCTAGGTAAAAAATTATACTGATATTTGGTAAAATAAACTTTCATACGATTATAAAGATTTTTGCAAAAGTATTTTCAAAACGGGAATAATGAAGCAAATGCAAAACTGAAAAAACTGTTAGTGTTCCCCCGCCATCGGGGTAAGACTAACAGTAATGGTTTTTTTGTTTAAGACGTATGCTGTTTCTGAAAAAAATCATAATTTTAACAGCGATTACTTCTATTTTTTAACTTTCACGAAACGTAATAGCGTAGCTTTTTTTTACTTATTCGTGTAAATATAAAAAAAGGGGCAAGACTAACATACAATAAAACTCAGGGGCATCAGACACTCAAAAGATGGTAGAATAAAAAAAAAATTGTAGGTAACTTTTTATTATTAGTATTAAAATTTGTACTTAAACTGTGTTTGAATGGCGTTTTTCAACGTTCATTATTTGCAACAGCTATATCTCCATTTTAGCTGAGCATTTTTACGACTGTACTACTTGACAGTGATTGTCTAGCCCCGGTGATAGTCTTACCCTACCTCACCTTACATCCAAAGAGTCCCTAAAAAGATTACTTACCTGAATTCAAAACTATTCTGCAATGTTTCTCAACTTTTTGTTTACAAGTAAACAGCCGAACGACTATGTAATATATTTGTCTGTGCTGGTGGGGTCAGGCAAGTCGAGTTGCAGGAACGCGTGGTGCGCACGTCACACCGGATAATGGAGAAAGTCAATTCTTTCGTCGGATCCCTCCATCAGCAGCTGCGTGGATACGGGCAAATCGACTTGCAAATTCGGAACCAACAGAACCCGCCACCAACAATTGACACGTAATGCTTTTAATGTAAACATTTCCACTACATGTATTAGGCAAAAATCGTAGAGTACAAAAAACAGGGGTTCGTAGAGCATCCAAGGTACTTAATACATAGGCAAAAGGTCACAACCTTTTCTTATGTACTAACTGGAGTGCTCTACGTTAATTCAATTTCTTGCAGATCGTCGTACTTAGACAACGATATGTCTAAAGTTTGGAACGATCCTGTCATTCAATACAAAAAAACTCTCCGAACTTTATCAAAGCGTACCTTAATAATACCTTCTCTTGAACATGTATTTTCTACTTAAGGTTTGTTGCAGCTGAGATTATGTGTTGCTTCGAAGACTCCTCTTACGTAGGTCAGGTCCAAACCACTTAATTAAAGAAACAAAATGATAATGTCCAAATTCAATTCACCAACACCTATTTTAAGTTTTGTCATAGAATAAAATATATTTAGTGTTGTTTCAGAATCGGAAGAAACGGCCCTATGTAACAGAAAAAGATGTATGCTAATTTATAAAGGGCCCCTAACGTCCAGTACTAACCCAACAAAGTTACTTTACATTCTCACATAAAGCTGCCAACTGCTAGCGTGCGTGCTAGAATGGACGGCAATGCGATGACTGTATCAAATCTATAATTCCGACATTGCCCAATTCTCTTTTTCCGTGTCACATCCCTCAAACTATTGTATATAGTTTTAGTATATTTGCCAAAATAACTCAATTTGGGTCCGTCGCACTGCCGTACCATCCCGCCTACTCCTAGCATACTCTTCAACTAAATCGTATATTTAGGCGTTCGGTTGTTAACTAGAGTGAGAGTCCACCTGCAAAGAAATCGTCGGTCTTGCTCGGCGGATCCAGCGGTCGCGTCTCGTGGTCAGACAAGAAATTATTTGAATCCTGCACGACGGGCTGCGAATCGCCAAAAGACCGCCGCTATCGCCTCATCGGCCAATCGAGCGATACGACTGCAGATGCTATCGCGAAACTTAGAAATTTTGTCACAGTTAGTACCTAAATAGTTGCTAAACTTTTATAAAAGAGGACACTTCTTAGGAAAATTTCTCATTCTCAAACTAAGCAGAGCTAGTACTGTGGGTATAAAAGAACAAGGATAAATAGTCCAAGATCCCAGGGCCACCAGACGTCACGTATTTTCTGACGAACGAAATGTGGACGATTGAGTAGGGTTAGTATGTACCACGATCGCATGCCTACCTGCTAGCTTGGTTAGACGGCCAATTTCCAGGTATCAGGTAATTAAGGTAGGTACATAAAAACATTACTTACCTCACGTAAATTCTCCAAGCTGATTTTCACGTATATTTTAGACAATATCGTTAAAAATAAGTCGACAATACTCCCAGACACTTTCCGTCGGCCGTAAAAATTGTCAAATATCTGCTAAATTAATTTTCATGGCCTTAACAGCGCAATAGGTCTCACTCAGTCTCATGCGCGTGGATAATGCTCTCGCGGTCCTACCCACAGAGGAATTAAAATTGAATTTAGGGGATGATTGGCCCCTTGGATCGGTCTGTCTTCTTGTAAAAGGTTTTAAAATTGTTATCTGGCGAACATAATTATATAAAAATAGACCATCAGAATTTACGCGAAGTTAAGTAATTATTTTGGGACTTTAAAGCATCTGCAAAGCAATACGGCCGACGGAAAGTGTCTGGGAGTATTGTCGACTTATTTTTAACGATATTGTCTAAAATATACGTGAAAATCAACTTAGAGAATTTACGTGAGGTAAGTAATGTTTTTATGTACCTTGATTACCTGATACCTGGAAATTGGCCGTCTAACCAAGCTAGCAGGTAGGCATGCAATCGTAGTACATACTAACACTACTCGATCGTCCACATTTCGTTCGTCAGAAAATACGTGACGTCTGGTGGCCCTGGGATCTTGGACTATTAAAATATAGCAAAGCTATATGTAAAGTATATCTTGCTCTAAAACACATTTAGATATATTTTTTTGTATTTTTTTTTTATACCAAATCGGTGGCAAACTACC
Organism: Euplagia quadripunctaria; assembly: GCA_963859945.1. NCBI lineage: Eukaryota > Metazoa > Arthropoda > Insecta > Lepidoptera > Erebidae > Euplagia > Euplagia quadripunctaria. The sequence continues at coordinate 2,117,754 of OY982570.1, read as the reverse complement.
ATACGGCCTACCTGATGGTAAGCCTATGAACACTTGCAATTCCAGAGGACCTGCTTGCGCGTTGCTGACCCTTTAAAAACCTATAGGTACACTCCTTTCCTGAAGAACCTCTTACTTATATATGCCGCTTCGCACAGGTAGCAGAAACATCTTTAACAATCATCAACATTTTTCAATCAATTTACGCACAAAATCTTAACAAATTATACACCTAAACCTTCCTCATGAATCAGTCTGTCTATTAGTGAAAATGCATGAAAATCCGTTCAGTAGTTTTTCAGTTTATCGCGAACAGACAGACATACGTGGCGGGGACTTTATTTCATAATATGTAGTGATAAATAGAAATATTAGGAACATTCCTGTGTTGTCGTAAATGCTAAAACAATTTCTCTTTCGAAATTTACTATACAGTAAATATTTTTCCCGCCAATCCAAATTTTATAGTAATTTTCTCGGGCTAGTAACGGGGTAACTTTGGCTGTATTCGGGTTGGTCCCAGCAAATATCTAAAATATTTATTCGCAATTCGAATTTGTTGTTTTTGGTTCAAAGGCGCTAATCTCTGTAACTAGCTACCAGTCAGATTAAAAAAACTTTTCTTATTTGATAACCCAATTATGGAGGAGGCTTCTAGGCTATTTACCATTACTCTTAGAAGCAAAAGTGACCATGAAATGCGGTGAACGGCTAATTCGAGTGTAGTAAGAAAATTTTCGTTTATACGTAGGTACATAATATAATTGTAATCTATAATTTCTATATCACTATTTTTCATTTTGTTGCCTAAGTAGCACTAGGTTCTAGTGCTAACGGCCAGCAACCCGGCGACCTGTTCAAGGATTAAAAAATTAAATGTTTTGTTTTTTTTTCAGGTGCCATGTCCATGCGGATGCGATTCCCACAGTTTATTGGGAAACTCCTGTTGTTCGAGCCCCACCCGCTCAATGCATGAGGGCCTGTCATACACTGACAATGAACATGTGAAGCCGAATCCCTTTTGATTGTCAAAATGTTTTTATATGAAACTTTATGATGCCATTATAAGTTAATTGACAAGAGTATTTATTTTTTTAACCTAAATATTTCAGCCCGGGTACGATTATACGATATTTCCTAATGTTGGTCGAAACATGTCTCGTGATCGTTTTGACCAACATTTAGAAATATTACATAGTTAAGTAGGATTATCTACTTATGTCATATTTCCAAATGCTTGTCGAACAATTAAAGGTACGTTCGTACTCATTCTCCCTAGGCACAAAATGCCACGTCTGGTAAATAGATGTTAATTCGTCATCTATTCGCATGAAAACCATGAACAGTCAGAGATGCGTGCTGCATGTCTCGTTTCTGCATATCAGTCATTTAAAATATGATAAATAACTGATCGACTGAACTGAACAACTTCATCGTACTCATAATTACACAGGGGGTTACAGAAAGGTGTAATTATATGTTTGAGTAGAATAGTGGACCCCGTGACTAACGCAAAGCGCTAATCGTTTTAGGAAAATTCCTGATTTTTTCGGACAGCCAGGCAGACGGACAACGGAGTGATACTATAAGGGTTCCTTTTTTTTTTAAGGAACGGAACCCTAAAAATAGGCACGGCCGCTAACAATTCCTTAGGCAACAAAGATAGAACACACATACATAGAGACGCAAAATCTTTCCTAAGACTTAGGCTAACCTATCCTATCAGTGCTCCTTACGAGCAGAGATGTGACTTATTTAAGGTACAAGTATCTGAAATACAGATACAAGATAAAAAATAAGTATTTTCATCTTGTATCTAAAATACTTTCCTAAAATTCATTTTGTATCTTATATTTAAATACCTTTTGTTTGGTATCTTAGTATTTTGTAAATAATAAGTTTGCTAAAATACTTTTAGATAAAGTTATCTATGCATTTATTGACAAAATGTCACAAGATTCTATGGTGACATTAATTTTAAATGTCAATGTCACCATAGATAAAACTAAACGCGCCGTTGAAACTTTAGTCTGCGACCAAATTGATAGATGACGGCTCTTTCTTTCTACAAATCAAATGTCTATGAAGTCCCCCCCCCCCCCTGACCTGAGCGACTCCTCGGCAGAAGCTGGGGATTATCACCGAAAATCACACTATGGCTGTACAAAACGGTTATACGGCCAATCATCACATACGGTGCTATTGCCTGGTGGCACAGAACGGAGCTAAGCACTGTCAGAAACAAACTGCAGCAATTCCAGAGACTAGCATGTACTGCCGTCACTAATTGATGCGCACAACTCCCACAACCGCCCTTGAGGTGACTCTTGATCTAGCCCCACTAGACCTGTAATATACAACAGGAGGCACCTGTGGCAGCCATCAGACTTAAACTCTTAGGTCTCTGGTATAATCGAGAGGGTCCCCATATCAAATTATGGAATCAATTAGTGGAATATCAACCACTAATCGCTGCCCCATGCGACAGGATCCCGAAACAACACATCTTCAAGAGGAAGTATCAAATACAACTATTTGAAAACGACTGAGATCAATCTGGCATACATGAAGTGCGAATCTATACGGACGGTTCCAAGATGGAGTCAGGGACTGGAGCCGGAGTTTTCTCACAAGGTCTAAATATAAAAATATCACTGGCGCTTGGTCAACACAGCTCCATATTTCAATGCGAGTGTGTTGCAATAACTTACGCCGCGACTGCGGTCATGTCAAAAGGCATAAAGGAGTACAACATCCGTATAATGTCAGACAGTATGGCCGTTTTAAGGGCCCTGGAGGGCAACACCATGAACTCCGGTCTCATTTATGAACGCCACCAGATTACATTTAAGGACAAAGGCAGAAAGGAGGCAAAAACCGAACAGACCAATTTGACATAATATCTTGCTGAGTACCAAAAACCTAGACTTATTCAGAATTACAAATATTTTTAAGGTCTTTGGCTTTATAATGCCAAATCGAGACAGCACAAACGTCAAAACGAATAATGGTGACATAGTAAATTAGTTTGGTGTAAATTAACAAAAAAATATAAAAAATTGCTAGCCAAATGTTAAATTTTGTCGGCAATTTTCTGGATAGCAAAAATTGGGATGTGGGATACCTCAGTACCTTTATGGAGTTACATTAAAACTGAGACAATTATCGTAAGTTGAAAAGATAATCAGATTAGTTAAAACGTACAATATCTCATTCCCATCTCAGAATTAGGATCTCACTGCTAAACTAGGCTGCTAGACTTCTTTTAAAACGCATCCGTGATGCCGTCGAGCCAAGAACCGTTAAATAATAATAATAGATTTTTCCTCTGTGAACTAAATAGTAGAGGACTTACTTAGTAAGAGTGCCCGTTACTCACATTTGCATAACAATACATACCACTGATTTACAGCATGCCATTAATATAAACCAGTAAGTGTTGTGTTTACCTTCTGGTGCGACCGTCTTCAGCTTCCATTTTCAAAAATGGTTGAAAACCTGTTCACAATTAGCTGGCAGCCGATTTAGAAAGTCAAGCAGTCGTATTAATAAAAGACTGTCCAAGATCCGACCAAAGCACATGTCTGGCACTCAGCCGAAACGGTTAACTGCCAGTCTGTTCTACACAATTCTAGACACACACAGGACATTAGTCCCACTGCACTCCACCAGATTTGATTTCCTGTGCGATTTTTGATTTCATGGGCCATAATTTATATAAAAGTTGCTATTGTTGCTGTGGCTTCCTTCTTAGGGTATTCCCGGGTCCCCTGCAATACCCACTTGTGACGGAACACCGTGTGGTTTTAGTCGGTTCGATTCCGACATACCACTTCACCATTAGCTCAGGTGAGGTGATGACCAGTGGGGGTTTCCACACGAAAAAAAAAAACACATTTTCCAAGAAAATACCTCTACTCTCTACATCACCAGCTCATCGAGTAGTTTTATAAAACCTGTAATATCATGTTTATACATATTTTTCTAAATCTAAATACCTACTCTTGTTCTAGTCTCAATTTTTATAAGTCCAGATATCTAGAAATACAGATCTGGCAACATTTCAAAACACCCTATCACTTTTTCACTCTGAATGATTAGATACTCCTCTAAATTAATTGAAAGATTTTATTTTAAACAAATTAGGTTGCAAACACACGAACCGCCTAATAGTAAGCTGTTACTGATATAGAGGAAACTAGTGATGTTGCTTGTCCCCTTATTGTCAACCCTAACCCTTCAACGCAGAGCTAGCTCTTCTCAAGAGCAGACAAGGCAAGTGCCTCTCCAGGCCCGAACTGGAAAAGAAATGAGCAAAAATAAACTAAAAATGCTTGTTAAACAGCTATTCGAGCGGTCAAAATGTGGCGAGACAACATTCTCGGCAGTCCCAACACTGCTGTGGGCGGCAGGAACAGCGGCCTTAGCGCAGCGCCTTCTCGCCGCTCTCTTCAGGCGATTCCTATTCCGCAGAGTGCCACTCTGGGAGGTAATACTGCAGGTACTGGTATATGTCAGCCAACAGGTAACTTGCTGCAGGCAGAACCTATAAACTTGTATGTTTGACAGTGAGTGAGTGAGTGAGTCAATTGCCCTGGTTCGTAAAATAAATGTGAGTTGTTGATGTTTGAATATATTATACTATAATAACTAATAAGTTATTATAATATACGTAACCTATACGAATGTAGTCTATATTATTAATGTATTACTCATTATATTATCGACTGGCCTGTTGGTCGTCTAGTGGTTAGCGAGCCAGAGGTCATGGTGGGTTCGATTACCACCAAGGACAAAAAATTGTGTGATGAGCACGGTGATTTGTGCTGTATCTCGGTGTAGCTTATCTATATGTATGTATTTAGTAATATATAAGCATGTTTTTATCAGCAGTCCGATTACAGTCCGTAGTACAGATCACAGTACAGGCAGTGCCTAGTTTGGGATCAGACGGTCGTGTGCGAGATGTGTCAAGTATATTATTATTTCGGCGATAGCATAATACTTTCGATCCAGTGGTTATGGGTTCGCATCCCAGCCAGTATACTACCGACATGACCCCAATACTTTTTGTGCGTATGGAATCCACTACGGGTGTCACCACCACCGGGTTTTAAGGTGTCAGATTCGAACCGACAAAACCACACGATGTGCCCTACTGCGGCCGAAATAGGAGGAGTCCCGGGAACAGATGTTGTTAAGACATTCGGACGATTTTTTCTTTGTGTGTGTGTGTGTGTGTGGAAAGCCCCTCGGACCGTCACCTAACCAGGGTTTTCGGTGGGGCGGTGTCGGAATCGAACCGACTAAAACCACACAGTGTGCCATACTGCGCTTTAGACAGGAGATTTGAGAATAGCTACGTCAACCCAATCCTAACACAAACATTTAGCTTTGTAATAATGTCACAGGAGACCTAGATAAATAGTTAAAAAAGAAATTGCCACTTTTAAGCAAGGCGGAATGTCAGTAAATATGTGGATAAAATCAATGTCATTGAACGTAACAGTACCCAAATTTAAAATCTTTATATAGGTACCTATATGTTTACGTCTAATATAACTATTTGTCTTACCAGCACCTACTGTTCATATGGGTGGTGATATACAGCCTGCATTTCTGGGGCGTACTCGTGAAGGCTGTGAAGGTGATGGTTGAATACTGTTACGAAAACGTAAGTTATGTCTATCCTCACTATCAGATACTTAAGAAAAACAAAGCTCTTTACTTAGTTGCTTAGAGGTCAGCAGAACTGGCCACTATCTTTTTTTTTTTTTACAGTGTAGGAGGCAAACGAGCAGACGCGTCACCTGATGGTAAATGACTACTTCCGACCACGGACACTTGTAACTCGAGTCACAAGTGCGTTGCCGGCCTTTAAGGTGGGAGAAGAGGGGGAGGGGCGGAAGAGTAGGAAGAGGGGAGAGCGGGAGAGGGGATGGACGGGAATAGGGGAGAGGGAAGGGTTAGGGCCTCCGGTAAACTCCGGTTTGCTACCTTTGGCTCGTCCGGTCCTTTCATCCTGACGACCACCAACGTACGATCGTGCCCCAATACACTGGAGAACAGAACATGAATTAACTAATCTTTCTATAAAGGCAGTGGCGTAACAATAGGATGGCAGAGCGGGCAAAATGTCACGGGCCCACGGCCCGTAACATCAGGGGGCCCCTGGGGTCCAAAGGCCCTGTACACAGAATGCACTTATTACAAAATGGATTATTTATTTCTTTCGCTTTCGAGTTTTTTTTTTTGCCGCGGTACCAACGGAATTTTAGACCACTGACGTAATTGGTTTCCATTGCCAAATTCTGTAGAATATAGTCGCAGCCTCCAAGTACCCCAGTCCAAAAACGAATGATCTTTTAAATGCCTCCTTTTGCTTTTGAAGTGTGAAGTACATTAAGATTGCCATCACACCAATCGATCAATGCCATCATCGATTGACTGGTGTTGTAGCTTTTTCAGACCGATTGGTGTGGTAACAACTGGTTGATGTCACCTGCGGGGCCTGGCGCCTGCGCTGCAGGCGACATGATTGTCGCCTGCGGTATTTCCGGACCGATACGACCTTCAAACCTTCAAGAAAAGAGCGTACTCCTATCTCAAAGGCCGGCAACGCACTTGTGACTATTGAGTTGCAGGTGTCCATAGGCGACGGTAGTCACTTGCCATCATTTGATCATGATTTAGTAATAAGTAGATACTTAATTAAACAAATTATCTTACAGGAAACCGATACTATATTACTGGAAGACGAAATAGAAAGTTGTAGGGTGATGCAACAGTGGATGATTTGGATATGCGGAGTGGTGCCTCTGGCCATCTATATACAAACGAGGCCCAGGCCTGAAGTACCGCCACTTATGATATGGTTAGGCAAATTTTTTATTAATAATATTCCTGATTGAGGAAGAACCTCAAGCCTAAAAAAATTACAAACAAAATAATTCCCTTTTTTTATTTTATATGCTGCAACTCACTGGTCACGTGGGGGCAATTATAATAAGACCGCATTAAAATAATTAGCATCACTATTTCTCATCTCATGTTAGGACAGTAAATTAAATATTTAGCCCATCATTGGCTTTTATATCTTTTTAAATAAAAGTCAGATAAAACAGCTCTAATCAGGTACTTGAATCACTATTGGTAACCAAGAACAACCAAAGACATACGAACCTCCGATTGGTTTTCAGTACTACTCACTTATTAATTTAATGAGTTCCCAAGCATGGTAAGGAATTAACAAAATTGCAGATAAATAAATAGATATAAAACTCACATCTACATGGCCCTAGGCAGTGGTATTTTTTTTTAAATTTGCAACTATTTCAATGGACTAAAAAAAACTTCTTTACGCCCCCACAGGATAACCACCAGTCCATGGCAACGTCGAGAAATGGGACCATACGGATACTACCTAAATCGACCCCTATCGTCACTGCAGTCTTCAACCAACCTGTCCCCCAGACAGCAAGCTATGACCCTCAGGCGAGCCTTTAGCGATTCCAAAATCATCATCAAAGAACCAACTAAAAAGAAGAGAATGTCCAAGTCTATTTGACATTTCGACCAGCCTTTTTATAATACATATTCGTAAACGAATGATTTACATTAAAAATAAGCAAGATGTTTGTGTTGTTTTATTTTTAACTAACAGTCCCCGCGCGGCTTTGCTCGCGTGTGCATATTTATATATTGTGCGCGGAACCCTAATTCTTTTTCCGAAATAAAAGTAGTCTAAATTTCTCCTTATAACACCAGCTATCTGCCAGTGAAACTTCCGTGGAAATCAGTCCACCCGTTCCGGAGATTAGGCGGAACAACAGTCAGCAACGCGCATGCGAATCTTCTGGAATTGCAAGCGTCCATATTCTACAGTAACCACTTGCCGACAAATTAAGCATTTCGAGTTTTTTTTTCCTATTATTTTTTTGGTCTTGTTGAATAGAGAAGTTTAGAGTTGCTTAAATACAGCAACATTGATACAGCGACTTGCGCTAACATTTAGGATGCTGATGGGATTGCCTCGGTTTTGTAGTGCCTTAGATATGTTTGACGACGCTACAGTGAACGGCTTTGCTGCGGTTATGCGTAAGCGGTGCTCTTCAATGCTGTCGCGATAGTACAGAAGCGCCAACAGCATCCTATGAGTATTGGCAGATCTTGTGCTTGCGCGCTAAGTACGACTACACACAGTCGAGTAGGTATTTACTAACAATAGTTTTTAAGATGATTTGAAGGCTAACATAATTAAATGGTTAAATAAAATGAAATTTTATTAAGTACATATTATTTTATTAAATAAATAAAATTACCTAAGCATTTTCTACATAGGTACATATTTATATAGTAACACTAGCTACTGGGCCACGCCTTGCTGTAGGTAAATATTTGCAATAAAAAATATATCTCAAGTTCGACCAAACTGCACATAGCGTGCAAAATTTCATTAAAATCGGTTCATTAGTTATAAGTTCATCGAGAACAAACATCGTGACACGAAATTTTATATAAAGTGTGTTTGAAAATAGAACACTTACTTAAATCACTATGAATCTAGCATGCAGTTACAATAAAAAAATAACTACCGTTTACAAGTTATGACCGTATGAATTTCCAGGTATTTTTAACTCCGTTTCTCATAAAAGCAGGTGGAGTCATAACTTGTAAACGAATAGTTTCGCTTTCAAAAACTCTTATTGTAACTGCATGTTAGAATCATATCCTTTCAGTGGTTAGGTAAGTGTTCTATTTTCAAATACAGCCCGTATATAGATTTGAAAAAAGTCCAACGGACCATGTAATCTATTCATATTTTGCAGTACAATTAAAATTTGTAAATTTTTGTAAGGTTCGACATGTAACTGGCAACGAACTACTACGTCTGCTTGTTATTACTTATATAGTATTTTATTTAACTTGCCTCGTTAGTATGGGTCAAATCCTGATTTTCATACCGGTGCCTCCCAATCGATTGAGCTGAAAGTTGGAATACTTAGGATGTAACTTCGGTGAGAATGCAGTAATATAATATGGAGGTGGTCTCATAGACCCGGGAGGTAGCCATAGGTACTCCTCGTCTACTAAACATAACTCTGTCATGTTTGGGCTCGTTGGGTTGATCTTGGTGTGGTCCATGAGCCAGTAACCGATTTTTATGACCGAGTCACTCTCGGGCTATAACTATTAAAATTCGAGTAAACCACATGAATTCATATCTGTGGTCGGTTTCTACCCAGCCATGGTTAAAGGTTCATCACTAGTTGGGACTTTCAGATGCGCGTGCGACCAAATTTGTGCTATAACGTGATAAATCAGCTTCGACCCCAAATAAGAAATACCTAATCAAAGAATATCACTACCGTCATGCAAATCTTAGAAGTATTCTTAATATCAAATGAAAGAAAATGACAAAATAATTATTGTTTTTACGTGCTCGGGAGGCTGCTGCTCCGCAACCCATCTACGGAACCGCAGCTGGCGTTCACAAGGGCTTCATGATACAACTCTCTGAAATATTATTATTATAATTTACCTTTATTGTACACCAGGTAAATAATACAATAAATAACTTAAAACTGTAACAGAGTTATAAAGTTTTGTACCCCTGCTTTAATAATTCAATCAAATTAAACATAAAAAGGGGGTGAACGTTGCATCAAATCAGATATTTTTGCTTTTTTGGTATGTTATTTACGATGAGAGAAGAATGTTAAATCCAAGTTTTCGACCTCGGCGGACAACCGGGTCATTGTCAAAAATTAAGGAAATCTCGATTTTTTTTTTTTCCTTTTTACGGTTTTTATCGATTCTGACCCGGAAGGACTGGTTTTTCATTAAAGCCCTTTATAATCATTTTTGAAGTAGATCAAATTTGTAACAATTTGAGGTTAGAACGGTGTTTATAGGGCAAACAGTATTTTTTTTTGTATCTCTGTATCTGTTGGACCTACAATAACCGTTCAGGTCTCAAATTGTTGCACATTTAATTTAGTTTTAAATGAATATCGCAGTCTTTGACGAAAATTAAGTCCTTCTTAACAAAATCGACAAAAAACCGAATAAAGGTCAAAAATTTCGAGTGTTTCTTGATTTTTGTCAATGACCCGGTAGTCTGCTGAGGTCGAAAACTTGGATTTAAATGTCTTTGCATCATAAACAACATTTCAAAAAGCAAACATACCTGATTTGATGCATTCTTCAATGTATAATCCTTTGATTATATAATGTTTATTATCAAAGGTATAATCTGATTGTAGTATAAAAGGTACTACAGATTATTATCTTTCTAAGCTTGATTATTATGGACTGGTGTTGGCAAGCAGATAATAATAAAAAGTAATTCCTTACATTAGTCTTTTTTATTAATTTTCAAAGTAGTATACCACGATATCTTCGAAAAAACATAAAATTTTAAATTCCTCGACAACATTTGATTAAGGGTCATTATGGGGATGCAGACGAGGTCATTTTCAACAAGGGTTGCCACCTTTTTTGGAAAATTATCGTTTTTTTTTAAACTTGCAGAAAATATAGTACTTTTAGAAAATTCATTTTTCTGGATGGTAGGTACCCTATTCCTTCTGTACCGTTGGCAACGTGTAACCAAAATTTTATGATGATAGGTTGTTCCAGTGTGTTTAAGGTACAGCTGAAATGGCGACAATTGAGTTAGAAATAAAAATATAGTATTTATAGTACTATAGTATTGGTCTATAATATAGTACAATTGCTCAAAATATAGTACGATTCTATATATTAAAGTACGAGTGGCAACCCTATTTGTAACCAAATGACCACTCATTCGATTGCAAATGAGCTCGTCTACATCCCCATAATGGATTGACATATCACCAGTAACCCTGTATAAATTGATTAACAAAGTTGATACTAATACTGACTTATCGAGAAGCTCATATGGTATCTTTTAGGATCATGTATATATTTTTAGGATTTGAACATTATTCTATTTAATTCTCCGTTGTAAGAATAACGGGAAAAAAAGTTAAAAAATTTTGATTCTGTAAGTCTACAAGTAAATTCTAATATCCCGCCAATCTAACAATTGTCTTATCTATGCTCAACATGTCAAAGCGTAAGGCCAATTAAATTTCTACCTGCTACGTTTAGAACACATCACTGAACAGAAACTTTAACAGAACTACATACAAGAATTAAATTACGTATTTAAAAAAAAAATACATACAACTTGTCATTATGTTAAAATGTAGCAGTAAAAAACTTTTTGGTTAAGTTTGGGGGCACAAGATAATTTAAAAAAAAATTAACCTTGGCATCCCATTAGGTTTTAATTCGACTTCAATAGATGTCACTATCATGTAAAAATAAAAGTCGGTGTTAAGAGTCTCCGAAAGGGGTATAATAAGGCGCGCATCAGTCGTTACAGCATACTAACCTTGCGTAGGGTGTACCGTGATCATGAAGGCGGTTGCCCCGGGCCGGCCCCATCCATTGCACTTCGGGTGGAATTGGCTAGTCTGTGACTATCTCAAATAGGGATACGTCGTACGTATAATTTTTGGTAGTTGGACTAGCGTTCTGCGCGGTCCATCCAATTATGAACATAATAACTCTAAGGTCAATAGTTGACCGCCTTTACTAATTAATAATTCTAAGGTCAATAGTTGACCGCCTCTACTAATATACGAAAACATGTTAAAGGTATGAATATGGCGGTGTAAACACTGTTTATAAAGGAGATTAATCCAAACCAAATCAAAAATTAATTAATTACAGAACACAATGTTGTATCTCCATAAAAACCGGGAACGCTAGGTAACCAGATCTTGACTACATATAAAAATTAAAAAAAACGACATCATTGTCTTGAATATTAGTTTCACGTCTAGGTTACCTTTTTAAATAAACTGAATAGAAATTGTCGTATCGAATTAAAAAGGTTAGGCAGTTCAAACTACAATAAGTATCACCGTTTTACAAGGTTCCTGTTACGGTAAAATTGGCCTCCATCATCGTGTCAGGTTGAAATAACCTAATGTTTTTGTACGTTGTAGTTGTCATAGTAATGGAAACCACTAACCCTATTTCTCCTTGTTTTTCCTTTACATATACCTGGGTGATCATTCGAGACTTTGACGACTAAACGACTGAACGCATCTTAAATTTTAGAAGGTAAAGAGATATATTATATCCTGGGAAAGGACATAGGCTACTTTTTATCCCAGAAAAATGTACGGTTCCAGTCATAAATTTAAATTTCCACGCGAACGAAATCGCAGGCAAACAGCTAGTTTAATGTTTCAATAATACTTGATTTCGCTATGTAAACAGGAATATGTCGGGCCTGAACACTCATATATCTTGAGTTCTGTGATATCGCACACCTTGATCTAAACAGGTATTAACTCAAAAAAGCATTTTTTTCAGAAAAGGCGAAAAAGTAATAATATTGTCCCTGTGCACTTCGTGATTCACTGATGCAGAAATTTAAAGAAATTAATATAATGACGGTAGCGTGCTAATACATTTATGAAAACCTGATTTACCTTCATAAAAATAAAGATCAATTCTGTAAAGTGATATACATTCTTTTAACACGTGTAATAAACTCGTTGTACCTGCCTCTAGGCCCCAGAAAATTACCAAGTCGTTTCGAGGTCAATGTGTGCGGTATTATAATAAAATCAAAGATAATATTCAAATGTTAAGTCTAAAGACGATTAAGTCCACAGTAAGACGACAACTATGCCTCAAGAGCTATTACTCAGTAGTGGATTATTTACAGGATAAAAACGCTTGGGATTGAATATTGGATTCACAGGCTATTTCATATACTGAATAGAATTGATAAAAATATGTTTCTTATTTTCCATGTTTTATTTTTTCTTTTCTTCTTTATTATTTTTCTCTTTATTTTCTATTGTCATATCCTTTTTTTGTTTATTTACTTTTAATAACATAATAGCACACAACAAAATGATGTACTAATAAAATTTACTGAATATTGTTAAAACTATCTGGTTTTTTCAAAGAATGGCCGTGAGTTAGTTTGCGTGATCATGTTATCCTTTTTATTTTTATAATTTTACATTTGACAAAGTAAACTATTGTTGCGGTGACTCTGTCTGTTGATCTATAATTTTCAAACTATAATCATTATTTTTCAATTGACGATTTCGAATAATTGATGATCAATTTTATGAAATAAATATATTGAATTTGAATTGGATCACTGCAGGAGTTTTGGAGTTTTATATGCAGATAGAAGAAAGATATTGTAGGAAGCTTGTGTTTTGATCATGTTTTGGTGCTGAAAATTTGGATTGAATTTTGTAGTTATTTGCCTATTGCTTAACAATGTATATATATTTGTTTTATTATTTCGAGTTGAGCCCGTGTTGGTGAATTTTGCGTCTAGCGTCGAGTAATGGTGATAATACTTTCAAATCTGGTTTATTGGTAGGTACTGAGGCAAGGAATTCAATGTTGCATAACTCAAAAATTTTAAATTTTAAACCTCCCTTTAGATCTAGGTTTGCGATTAATTAGAAGTCCTCATTAGTTTCACTTTTTAATTTAGTTCCTTTAATGGCTAGTCGCTATTCTTTCAATATAAACTTTGCAGAGTATTTGGAGAGATTTTGTAGTTACGTTAAAATATGAGAATATAAATAAGTTTATAGGTCTGTAACCAGAATTATGATCTCGTTTTACCACAAGCTTTTTGCATGTTTTCAAAGGTAAGCATACACTTAATTTTAAGCAGCGATGCGCTTAAATAAGAATTATCGCATTCTCCACTAGATTAATTAATAGAATAATAAAAATAAAGTAGGTACAATTTTATTTATATTATATTGATTTGACAAAATTGACCAAAAATATTTTATATTTCATATAATAATGAACCACAATACTTCACAGAGTATTCGTTGTTTTTTGTTGCGATTACTGATCGGATGATATTCTATGATGCTCAAGAACAGTGGCGTAACTATACCTATATAATACATCGGATGGGGCACAAAATCACTCTTGGTGCCTGTGTGTTTAGGGCCTTGGGGTCTGGGCCGGGGGCCCCCTAGGGCCATGGGCCCGACGACTTTTGCCCGCTCTGCCACCCTATTGTTACGGCACTGCTTAAGAAGAATTACTCCGCAAAACAAAGGTAAAGCAGAGATACATTATAAAAATAGCAGGACTAGGCCATTGGGTTCAGAACACTAGAGATTGTTCAACAAGGTGAGATCATTGCATTCATCAATATTATAGTAAGAAATGTACGGGACTTTCGCCATCTTTGTGTACGCGCTTCTAGATCATTTTTACCTAAGTAGTAATAGTTTCTCTGAATGTCCTAGGTAAGCGACTTACTTTGTTAGATCAGCCTGACACGAAGACTAGACCCTCACTAATATGTAAATGAATGTTCACTCTAATATAAATGAAAATATACTAACAGATTGATGACTCCCTCCAGTCCTTTAACGTCCCACGTGAGTAGCCTTGGTAGCCATATATTATGGTTTAGTAGAATTGGTCGGCTCTCACGCTGACGATACTAAAGTAATAAGTATTTTCAAATAATTAAAAATAATTTAAAAACTTACCTTTATCAAAAACAAATAAATCAAACTTCATACAAAACAAAAACCTTTTTTTCATGTTATAATCCCCAGTAAAAAAAAAAGAAAACAAAAGCAACATGATAAAGAACCATTATTTATTATCATCAATGTTACAACGCAACATTGACGGTACTAACCGACCGCTGTTAACACTTAAAACGCTCTGGTCCAGCGATCTGTGTGGAAAAAAATACACAAAATCAGACACACTTTATTTCAATATCATACAATTTACATTGAGACGAGAACTATACTTAGGGACGTTTAAACACGTTGTAAACACTTTATTTATTTCAATAAAAAGCATCTACCAAATACATGCGTTGTAGATAAAGTAATTGCCTTAGAACGCAGGAGGGTTATATACGTCATCAAGTATAGTTCTAACCTTAACACAATTCTGTATAAAAAACGAAATATAAAAACATGTAGTTTGGCATTATATCAAAAAATAATATCCATTCGGATACTAACAAGTGGCCGCTACGCGTCGCCCGCGCTGAGCTTCTTGCCAACGTCCAAACTCTTCAAGGGGTCGTTCTTGCGCGCCTGGAACAAGGAGGTTGTCTCTGTAGCCTTCTCTTTATGTTACAAGGAGTGCGAACTGTGCGAATTCCGGTACTATTTCCAAATATTTCTGTTATTAGGACAGTTGGCGCTTAACGTCAAGTGTTTCTAAACAGATTTTAAGCAGATGTTTCGGAAAAATTTAATAATTTGCAGAAAATGTTCATTTGGGGAAATACTTTGAGAGTATTTGGGGCAAGTAGGTAAATCGGGCAAGTAATTAAAAATAGTAGTAAAAATAAAAAGCAAACGAAAATAAAGATAGCCTAAGTTACTCCTTATAACATTAGCTATCTGTCAGTGAAAGTCCGTGAAAGTTACGGAAATTAACCGCCACAGACAGTCAAAAATTTAAAAAATAGATTTTATGGTACATGGACGCACGTATTTTCTTTTTTTTTTTTTTATAGGTGGCAATCGAACAGACGGGTCACCTGATGGTAAATGACTACCGCCGCCCATGGGCACCTGTAACTCGAGAGTCACAAGTGCGTTGCTGCCCTTTAAGGTGGGAGTAGGAGCCGGGAGGGGGGGAAGAGTGGAGAGAGGGGAAGGATGGGAATAAGGGAGAGGGAAGGGTTAGGGCTTCCGGCAACCTCACTCACGCGGCAAAATGCAATGCAATTATTGCTACACTGCCGGTTTTCTGTGAAGCCGTGGTATCGAGCGGAGTCGAGCCGGCCCATACGTGCCGAAGCAAAAATCTGTTATTATGACATTACAAACAGGCACTTTTATTTATTTATATGGATGTATAGATTAAGACGAAAAGAATTTTTTCGATAAAGATTAGAAACGTCTTTGGATGGTCGAATTGGGTAAATAATAAATATTTTTTTCTTTCTTTATATGAAAAAACAACTCACCTGATATTTATGCCTCTTTGCACTGCCGTAATTTCCGGGCTGTTTCCTCTTCTTCTGTGGGGCTGGTGCGGCAGCAGAATCTTGTTCATCCTCCACCGTCTCTTCATTCCTTAAGGCTGCAGGCAGTAAGTAGTCCGGCACGTGGGCCAAGTGGTGTTGTAGTTTAACAGTATGGAGGGCTTTGTCTCGTCGTAACGCTGCCAAATCTGTTGGGTTATCTTCAAAGTAGCCCTGGAGACAAATTCTAAGCATCAGTAGAGTTTTTTTAAGAATTTAAATGAAAAATAAGTGTAATGGAGTCAGAGAGAAGATTAGTCGTTCATCAATGTGTTATGTAACATGGTGGTCATCATAATGGAAAATCCTACTAATATTATAAACGTGAAAGTTTGTGAGGATGTATGGATGTTTGTTGCTCTTTCATGCAAAACCTACTGAACTAATTACTGAAACCGAAACTACTGAAACTTGGTATGTAGATAGCGGGACACCTGGATTAACACATAGGCTATTATATATGTAAACCGCGGGGAGCAGCTAGTTAAAAATAAATGTAGAATACAGGGTCCAGATATTTAAGTATGAACAGGATTACTTTCTTTTCAAACCACCAACAGCGAAAACGAGTTTTTTTTTAAATAGAGGTGTATGTAACTTTGTACCTCAGAAAGTGATGAACAACTTCTGTGGTGTTATTTCCGGGAAACTAGTTCAATTAGGATGAGTTTTACCTGCTATTCGGCGAGTCTCTATGAAAGGTCTAATGTCTTTAGAGCTCTCGAAATATGTGCTATGTAAGTACGTATTAAAAATAAACCGCGAGTCTGACTCGCACAGACGGTTCCAAGTAAGCAAACAAACTTGAATGTAGATAGTACGTTTATCTCAGGCATAAATTCTCGAAGATTTTGCCCGTTTTTTCCGAAAAACCAACTTAATTTTGCAGTTCGACTTTCCAACCGCAAAACATCGGTTTATACTCTCGACATATATTATATTTTTTTATGTGACTGTCAGACAAACTGACAACAAAGTGATCCGATCCTATAAGGGTTTTTTATTCCCTTTGAGGAACAGATTCAGAACCCTACACAGTTTTTTTGTAAGTACACATACATACATAGTATACATAGAGGACCTAGCAAATAAACATACATGTATTCATATAGATTAACTAACGCTGAACGGGTATTGAAAACGCTTGGATTGGGATAAAAGGTTCTACCACTGTGCTATGTAAAATTGTAAATTACAATGACATAACTATTATAACATTATTATTATATTCCATTCTTACCTGCAACTTCTTACAATTAAGTAATTCCTGTTTAATTTCCTTGAGTCGGGCTTCCCGGACCGCTATCCTAGTGACGGCGCGCCACGCGTCCCGTGATCTGTAGCGGAAACCTTCTACCTCTTCTAACGCGAACTCATATTTCCTGAAGTACACAAACATATATATTTTAGAGGCTCTGCTTACATAAAACTTGAGAAAACTTACTTGATATGGCTAAAGGCTTTCATACAATGCAATGGCTCAATGTAGGTGTTCATTCTGGTATTAGTAAGACAATCATACAACATTGTGTCAGCTTATGATCTTTGCGTGATGTTACATAGCCTATAGCCTTCCTCGATAAATGGGCTATCTAACACTAAAATAATTTTTCAATTCGAACCAGTAGTTCCTGAGATTAGTGCGTTCAACCAAACAAACTTCAGCTTTATAATATTAGTATAGATACCACCTGGAAACATTTGTCTTAACTTAAATCGTCATTAACTATAGCATTTAACGTTTAGTGAGTCTACAAGCGGTCTACCATAGATAACTTAAGTTACAATACCTATTATTTAATAAAATATAGTCAAACATTTTTGTAAATTTTATTTTTGGCCTTCTGTAAATTTGAGAAATTCGAGATCCGACATTATGCTTTTCATGTCCAATATGCTGTAAGCGAGAAAGAGGGTGTCCCACAAGGCATATTTTTTAATCTGATTCTGTTGAAAATGGATTATAATTATTGCGTGTCGTGCAAAATACTTCTCCAGTCAATCAATAAATAAAACTATATGAATATCCATATTGCGATCCGATGAATCTTAATGTAATAGGTTTCTATAAAACAAGAACTGCTTGATTACTGGTTTGAATATTGAGATTCTGGTACAATTGCAAAGGACACCAGGTAATGTTTAAGCTCAGCATCAAACAATATTAAAATTTTGTCCCATACATTACCATAGCTATTGATGACTTCAAAATTAATTATTTGTAAACTTACTGTAAGACTGTTTGACTCTTGAAACCTTTTGATAAATGTGCTTCTACTGAATCCATTAAAGGTTTTTCCTTTATTGAGACAAATGACAAAACTGAGCCCTGAAAGAAAAAAGGAAAAACATTATTTAGGAATACATTACATTTGCCATGATTATAAAAGTATATCAACAACGTAAATTAGTCACATTTATTTTTAGGGAGAGAAACTTTTTCTCAAAAATAAACACAGATCCCAGCCTTAAGGCGCAATTACACTTGGTCGATAGCTCATATTCGGGTGCACGAAAGACGTTACTCGAATTCGGGCACCCGATGCATTAATTACATTGTTTTGCTCGAATTCGGTCACTGGAATACGGGCAAACGACTCTGCGCCCGCGTTCGGGGAGGTACGTGCCTGCAGACGCCATGTCATCCACCATTTTGTGCTTCGATCGATTCACGACTTCGGGTATTCTGATTCGGGTAACCAAAACGAAAGCTGGAGTAGATTGTACGAAGACGGGCGTACTCGACTCCGTTCATTTACACTTAGTCGTTTGTCCGAATTCCATAGGCAACCGAATACGAGCTAACGACCAAGTGTAATTGCGCCATTACTTTGTAATAGAATTACACAAGTACAAGAAGAACAGGTAAATGTTTAAAAGGGAAGCTGATAACAATTGTGTTTTAAGAACAAGTATGAACAAGAGTTAAACCTATAAGTTTATAACTTACCGAATTATTGCCCCTAGCTGTTCTACCAGCCCTATGGACATATGAATTTACATCTAGTGGAAAATCAAAATTGATAACATTAGAAACATTCTGAAAGTCTATCCCTCTTGAAACTCCTGATTCTTTATCCTTCTTTCTTTTAGAGCTTTGCTTCTTCTTTTTCCTTTCTTCTAAAGGCAATATACCTCCATCAGGTTTTTCGAGAGCCATTTCGTCTGAAGCCACAATGATTTCATATCTTCCTCTGTTAAATTGGTCTACAGATAAACACCTAACTGCCGCAGGCAGCTCCGAGTTTAACACACAAGACCCTATTTTGAACTGTTCTAGGTATAACTTTAACCTGAAATAACAAAGTCATAATGAACATTATAAAAAAGCAAAAATAATAGGGTAGATGACTGTCAAGTCAAATCAGTATCTTATTTAGTAAACATCAAAACGGTTGGTTTGGTACCTTTCTGTAAGAATGTCTGACGATGTCATCACGAGTAAGGCATGAGCCTTACTGTGTGAAATCATTCTCTTTTAGTGTTGATTTGATGATAATTAAGTAAATTCAAACCATTAAAATAAAACTGTCAATTTTCACAGTACTTTAAGTTTATTATGCAAAACAATTTATTTTCAGCAGAGTCATCTATATTATATGGTACTGTCTCTTTATTAAACGTCAAACAGAATGTATCATACATTCTGTAGAAATTTGTATGAAATAATTAGTTAAGACATCATACATAACTATTAAAAATATATTTGGGTTAACAATTTTAAAAAATTATGAAACTTGTAAACAGTATGGTATTTAGTTTTCAGTCTTTTGTGATATTTGAGGGCTTTTAAACAATTTATTTTAACCATAAGAAGTTAGGTAGCCCCTTTGGGGGAGAATCTACCACCTACAGTACACTATTAGCAAAGAGCTGTTATGTTTCAACTCTGAGTAGGGTCACCGAAACTGGTAAGAGTTAACAAGACAACACATAAACTATTATTACTTGTCATTTAAAGCAGTCATCTTATTTCATATACCTGTGTATATATATATATATCTATATTTATGTTTGTATGTAGTATGTTTATGGTAATATAAGTAGAGTATACTAAGTATATATTATAATCAATTTTAACCTATATCAGTACACCACAGACTACCCTGAAATATATTTGATAATATTCGTACAACGGTTGTCTGGAAGAGACCGCTTGATGAAGATGTACAATAAAAAGATAAATAAATAAAGTACCAAATCACTATCAGACAGGCCATATAGAAGAATAACTACTAAAAGAACACAGAATATTTACACACTAAGTTATTAGTTCTTCACTTTGGATAAATCGTCAAAGTGAAATAGTTCCTAAAAAAGTAATTAAATAACTGGTGATGCCACTACTTCCCAAAAATGTATTTTTACTAAAGGAAAACGCAATCAGTCAACACTTTACACTATTTATGTATTCAATTACACTAATCCAGTCTGCTTTGTACTTGATGATATACATAACTTACTTGTAACACCTATCCACAGTCCTCACAAATATTATACTCTTTCCTCGAATCAGGTTCAGTTTCAACAATGCATATAATATGGCTGCCTTATCATCTTCTTCAGCAAACAGATGGTAATGCTGTAACTGTGATGATGGAGCTAATTCCGGTTCTTCCAGTTTTAGCGTCACTGGGTTACGGAGGACAATTTTCTTCAAATTTAAAACATCATCTGATAGTGTGGCTGATGCAAGCACTGCTTGGTAGATTTTCGGTAAATGGCTGGAATGACAATTTTAAATTAATAATAATAATAACTTGAGACACCTCAGACACCTCTGACTGCAAATTAGGCAAAGCCTTTACTATGGTAACCAGACTGCTAATAAATACACTTATACCGGGTTACAGGAAAAGTCGTGCTAGATCCGTTCAAGGCGTGGAGTACCTATCAGTTCTGACTTATTTCTCTATGAAATACCCTACTCTAAATTTAACCCTTTTCGAGATTTTCGACTTTTAATTTTTTTTATTGAAAATTGCCGATTTTTGGGCTACTAAATTTAATTTTGTTTATTTTGTGTGCCTTATTATTATTATTATTGCATTTTTACATGTGTAATAAGATGCTTTAGGACGTCAATCATTAAAATAGTGCATAAGTTAATTGAATAGGCCGTAGTAGACAACTGAAAGTTAAGAAATTACAAAAATAATTAGCAAGTTCTTTTTTCTCTAAGGGATATCTAAAAAAAATATTATGGCAGTTGTTCGGCAGATGTATTTTAAAATATCTACGTATCATAAGCTATCTAACGAGGTATAACAATCTAGAATTTGTATTACATTTCGTGGCAAAAACTTAGTTTGATAGGCGACAGTGGGAAAGAAAGTTAATACTTAGCCCTTAAAAGTAAAGTAAAACAAGGTAAGCAAGAAATGTTATTTATTAAATCAGGTTTTCACACAACTTTTTCTTACTCTACAGTTCATGTTCAACATGGCCGCCTCTGTTTCTAACACATTGTCGCATCCTTCTACAGAGACCAGTCTTCACTACTCCAGTTGTCAACGTTGTCCTCATTTGATTTGCTGCATCCACAATCCTTTCTCTTAATTCTTCCACAGACGAAACTGGATTTGGCTCGCTGTAGACAAGACTTTTCATGCGCCCCCACACATGAAAATCCACGGGGGTTAGGTCCGGACTTCTTGCTGGCCATGGCAACGGCCCACCTAGTCCTATCCATTTGTTTGGATAATTTGTGTCCAGCCAGTCTCTGACACTTCTCCTGAAATGAGCAGGGCAGCCATCATGTTGGAACCACATGTCCCTGATCAAGTTGAGTGGCAGATCATTAAGGAAATCATTCAAGTCTCCTCTGAGAAAGTTTTCGTAGCTTTCCCCATTTAGATTGTCCGGGAGAAAGTAAGGTCCAATCAAATGATTGGAGATAATGCCCATCCCCACATTCACGCTGAATCTTCGTTGGGACTCCTTCACTCTTTTCTTATTGGGATTCCTTCGTTCTTTTGGGGCCCAGTAATGGGCGTTGTGATAGTTAGTTATGCCATCTTTATCAAATTTGGATTCATCTGTCCACAAGATATTTCTTAGAAAATCTGAGTTTTCTACGTCAGCATTTAGCATGAATCTGCAGAAGTCCAACCTTCTCGCGGGGTCTCCTTCTTCAATAACGTGTACCGGCGTGTAATGGTAGGGGTATAGGCCAGCAGTATGCACTGTAAACCATACTCTCCATTGCGAAAGTCCCAGATCACGGGCAACAATATTAGTGGAAGTAGTCGGATCCGCTCGAAAGCGTTGCACTATCTCATTGTCCTGTTCTTCGTTATCATCAATTCGTGGTCTTCCCATGTCTGTACTTCGTCTCAAAATAGAGCCAGTTTCTCGAAGTCTTCGATAAACTCTGTCAAAAACGGCCACATCCGGCACTCGACGACCGGGGTAGCGAGTTATGTATTCGTTGCGAGCTTGCGCAGACACACAATCGCAGTATCCATAACAAATAAGCATATCAGCATATTCCTCAGAAGTGTAGGACGTCATCTTCACACTTCCGTATCACAAGTACAAATCAGAGTCCGGTTAACAAGCACAGTAGTCATAAATCAGAAGAAATAGTCCAGAATCACAGCCAAGTCGAGAAAAAGAGCAAAACGATATCACATCTACTATGTACGAAGCACAAAAGCAGACTACCAACCAAAACAATATCCTGTGTTGTATTCCCAGCCCTAATCAGTCTCTACACATTTTTTCTTTCACTTACACCTGCATAAATCGTCACTTGTCTCGCTCGCACAGTGCGTCTTAACTTGAAAAACAATAGGTGCGGGTCCGTTAGAACTACTACCTGAAGCGTCCCAACTACTTTTTTTCCACGAAATGTAATACAAATTCTATTGTTATACCTCGTTAGATAGCTTATGAAACGTAGATATTTTGAAATACATCTGACGAACAACTGCAATAATATTTTTTTTAGATATCCCTTAGAGAAGAATAAACTTGCTAATTATTTTTGTAATTCCTTAACTTTCACTTGTTTACTACGGCCATTTCAAATCTCGAAAAGGGTTAAATTTAGGGTAGGGTGTTTCATAGAGAAACTGATGGGTACTCCACGCCCTGAACGGATCTAGCACGACTTTTCCTGTAACCCTGTATATTACTAGATACATACATTTCATAGATAAATTACAACCAGGCAGAACAAATGATCATACTCATTATGCAATTATTTTCCCTGGGTGGGAATCAAACGCACAACCTTTGGCTCAGCAGTCAGGATAACTAACTACTAGGCCAACAGGCCTGTCAATTTACAGAGCTACTTTGTTTGTAAACAAAGTTGGACCAAAAATTTTGTAGACTTGTCAATAGGAGCATATTTATGCAAAATAGCAAAAGAGCAAAATTTATGATGAACTTATTTCATTTTGAACAATACAACTATAAATCAATATACTTATTATGGGCTCATTCAAAATAATTGTAAGGTCCAATACAACTTACCCTAGCAACTCCTTAATTTCATCTTCATAACCAAAAGAAAACACTAAATCAGCTTCATCTACAACTAGAACTGCTAAATCTTCTTTTAGCCTCATGTTACTTGCCTTCAAATGTACCAAAGCTCTTGACGGTGTAGCCACAACAATGTCCGGTTTGTCAGATAATAACGCTTTCTGTGTCTGTGTATCTCCACTTGACGATATGTCTATACATTTTACTTCTCTTGCACATTTTGTTGTCAAATCACCTATTACAGTGGTAATCTGAAATGATGGACTAAAAAATAATAATGCATTGTTAGCTTCATCTAGAAGGCAGAACATTTTGAAACAATTATTAAATTATATATTATTCAAGTTGTTTCTCCATCAATATTACAAATCAGAAAATATTGTTTGCCAAATCTGTCTTAATACAGACTGCAGACTTTCAAAATTTCAGTGATATGGGATGAGTGGAATCGATAAATTTATGCGTTTTAGTGAATAAACTACTTGAAATTTGCAGTCTCAGGATAAAGGCATTTTATTAATCTAGATTAACTTAATTTACCATTTTTAAAGTACAATGAGCTGAATATTTTAATTTAAAAAAGAACTCACCTGTCCACATAGTTCTTTACTAGGTGATAATATAAGAGCTTTTATACATTGATGTGTGCTAGTATTTTTTGAATTCAATATTTTCTGAATAACAGGTATTGTGAATGCAGCGGTTTTGCCAGAACCTGTTCGGGCTCTCATCAATACGTCTTTGCCTTCAAGTAAGAGTGGGATAGCAGTTTCTTGGATCAACGTGGGCTCTGGCCATCCGAGTTGTGATACAGCCTAAGTAAAATAAGACAAAAAGTTACTGCGCATTTTATGTTCATTCCCAGTTAGTCAATTTAACGTACATTTTATAGTGTTTTATCAGTGACGAAATGGGTTTTTATAAAATGCAGTGTACTTACCTTCAATATTCGATCATCTAATTCCATTTCATGAAACATAACCTTTTTTCCTTCAGCCATGTCTTTCGTTTAACACTTCTAACCACAACTTGAAGCAAATTATGAAAATCAATTATACCTACAAAATGGTACTATTTGATTTTTCATAAACTACGTGAAATCAAATTTTATATGCAATTCAAAAATACAAATTCACCACATCAAAATTATTCTTTATTCACGTGTGTTAGAATTGAGCAATCGAGCCTACGAGGATCACCATTTTGAAATTTGTAACTTGGTATCAGATCAGACTTGCCAACCTCAGAACTTTTTTTCTCGTACATAAACAATAAAAAATCTATTATATCAGCAATTTTATAAATAAAAAAAACTTGTATATGCATTTTGTATTTTTTCAATTTTTTAAATTTTGTTAAAATGCCTGCTAAATTCACGCTCATCATATTTAACTATTAATTGAGGTTAAATGAGAATGTATAGTGGCCGGCACATCAGACTACTACAATCTGTCAAATTTCCTCATCATTATATGTAACAGTTTTTGAATAACTGAGTAACAGTCTGTCGAGCATGTATCATTTCCACGCAAAGTCTACTTTTCATTTAGCAGACCTAATGTAACCAAGGTGTAAAAACCCATTGACGCTAAAAAATGTTGTTCACAATAAAAAATAATGAATTTCCTATATCAAAATCTCGTACATAATTGGACGAGCCTGATTGTGTCTTCGTACCTCGTACAGCAGAACACAAATCTCGTATTTATACGAGGAACTTCGTACGGCTGGCAACCCTGCTTGGTATTAATTATATATGTATAATGAATGGAATGAATGAATTTTTCTGTTATACATTTTGATAACAGAAGAAGAATAGATGGGAAATATAGTCACGTGACCTAAAGTAAAAGTAAAATTTCGCATGCCTATATGTCGGACTGCTTTTTTCATATAAAAAAAAATTGGTTGCCTGTAAAGTCGGTATACGGGCGAAAGTTTTACGTGACAACGACTTTGAGTGGTAAAATAATAACCATGCCCGAGTGGAAGGGACGCGTGCCTCTCACTCGCTCTCATTGTGAGCGCATAACGTGAGCGGAGCGTAACGCAGTTTCTTGAAGTGTCACCCGGCAAACCAATTTATAAGACGTTGTCACGTCAAAATACATCAAACCGAAAGCAGTAGCCCCCACGAGATCTACGTCTGCTTCGTCTCTCATGTTTGCACTGACTAGCATGCCTGCGAGCGTGTGAATAGCTTGCTTGGCACGTGTAAGTTGCTGCAAAACTATTAGGTTTTACAACTGAAAAATCATTTATGCTGTAAAAGCACTTTTGAAGTAGTCACAACTTTAAATTCGATTTTTTTTAATTGACATGAAATATTATTATTAGTTTAGTGGGATCCCTATTAATGAATTTACTATCCTCACTAACTTTTGAATAGAATTTTTTATTATTTCTAACAAACATGCTAATTTCCATCAGTCAACAGCAGCAACAGCCCTTAGGTACTTTTTTTAATAAAGGTCTTCAGCTTGTTAGAGAAGGAACATGTGTTTAGTAACTGTTTTAAGACATACATAAATCTATTTAATTTACTGCATATCGTATTGATATGCGATTCCTAGTTACAATCATCAATCAATACTAACTGTAATCCTAAGAATTGACACTATTTTGTTTCATAATTTTCTGGCCCTGCTAAACAATATTAATTTTTACAAAAAGAATACTTCAGGAACATCTTTCTTTCTATATATCATATTTCTATAAAACTATTCCGACATATTTGTTAATTTGGTGTACTCAAAAATTAATTTCGGTCGTTGCGTCGCGTCGTCCGTATGCCACGAAGATGCAAACTATACTAACGCGGCCGAGCGCGTGTGTGTGAACAGACACACAAGCACAAGTACCCTTTGACGTGTGTCGAAAAACCGACAGTCATCCCGATCGGCGGCCAGCGCGAGTACATTTACACAAGCATGCACAAACAGCCTTTTCACATACTTGTGCCCGTGCTCGTTGAATGTCGGTTTGAACGCGAGCGTGGGAACGCACCCGACAGTCGCCCTGATCGGCGGAAAGCACGAGCACATTCACGCATGCGGCATGCATGCACATGTAAACAGCCTGTGCATACTGTACATACATTTGCCCGTGCTTGTGCTCGTTGAATGTCGGTTTGAACACGAGCGTGTAAACGCACCATCAAAATCTGCTGTTGACTAGTGTTGACTTTAAATTATCGTTATAGAGTACAGACTAACAATATTTTTGTCTTTAGATTTTTTGCTCTGGTATATTGCATTTTCCATGAGCATGACGCAGCTGCACAGGAGGTATAACTGGGGATGCTCGATGTTGTAAAATCATCGATGTTGACATCGATGACAACATCAAAGGCCCAACATCAATGTTTCGATATTTCTAACAAAAAAACATTGATGTTATTCAACATCGATGTTTTCTTGTAAGAAATAGTTCTTTACCCTAAAATCTATCATCAATAAAATAAAACGCAGATAAATTGTTTACATTTTATTACATACAGACAAATCTGTTGCATATTCCAATATTCTTTTTCAATCGATTGAAGAGAAAGCAACTTAGATAGAGAAAAACCTTGAAACCTATTTCTTTGTTGGTAAAGTGTAGAGCCTGCTTTGGAAAAGAGTCTTTCGGATAGCGTTGAAGTTGCGATGGTACTCAGATATTTCACCGCTAACTTTCTTAGTTTTTGGTCAGTACATTCAATAACATTGTTCCAAACTTGGTTAAGATCTTGTTTAAGATCAACCACCGGACTTTTTAAAAAGAAGCTCAACTCTGAGAGCATTTCGTGGTCACCTTTCACCCACATTTCTGTATTGCACGAGTTTAATATGCTCGCTCCACAAACTAAATTCTTCTGTTTGATCTGGCACGCTACTAAAATCATCTTCAATTGTTTCTTAAGATAATGGCCGATAATGAATCGTTACTTACAAATTGATTTTTGATCAATTTATTCATGCAATTTTAACTGGCACAAGAACCAAATAACTAAAATAACAACGTTCAAAGTTTTGAACTTTGAACGTTGTTATTTAATACATTGTTTACATTGTAATTATTTAATACACAACGAGAAATGAATGAGCTAGGCTTGTGTAGTTCACGAACTAAGTACTATTAGGAATTCATTCCTGACATGGAACTAGAACGAACTATTCCGTAAGCTAATAGGACTTCGTTCATTTAGTACATTAGTACTGTCAAGAAACATGGAACGACTGAATCGTCGGCTAAAAAGTCGTACGTTACGTCCCCGCGCGACACGGCGGTGAACGAACGAATAAGACTGAGATGCATGCTGTGTGCATTAAATTTGAGATAATTTGTATTCATTAGTTTTCATTTTCAATTTAGTACATTGTTAAGATTAGAAAACAAACATCGAAACCATAACAACAACAGCATTTTGCGTGTTATTATTTTTATTCGGTGTTTGTTTGCTTATGCATTGACTTCCTAATTATATTATTATATAATATATTTTTGTTATAAAAATGTAAATAAATTAGTATGGTGATTTTATGAGAATAAGAATGACAGTCTATGGTCTTATGCATGCAAAGTATGAAGAAGATCCAAATATTCATTCAATGCAGTTACAATTCTATTCTATTAGTTCAATAGTACTACTGAACTAATAGAACTAGAAGTCCGAACTAGTACATGTGAGTGACTGTACTAGATTGGAGCGCTCTTTTCAGTGATCGAGTAAGAACAAGTCTAGAATGAGCGAAAGCGAACGATAAAATGAACTATTGAACGCAATGGTGACAATGGTGACATTTCATTTCAATCTATGATTACTGCTGCGTTCAGAATGGACAACTTGATTCCACAGCTCTACATAAAATCCTTTGACAGTTTGCCCTCCGTATTCCTACTTGACATTGGCAAAATTGTGGTAAACTCCATAAAGCCACAAATCAAAAGTTGAAGTTGAAGTTGACAACTTAATTGATAATTAATTAGTTTTATGAAAGCGTTCGTAAAGGTTAGTTTTTTTACTTATGGCTATCGTCAACACATATGAGGTTGTTTTTAACAGGTTGCTTGGCTTGTTCGTGATTTAACATCAAGATTATCTATGTTATCTGGATCTATGCCGATAACATCGATGATCTGACATATTTCTTATAGCAATATCGATATTAAAATATCGATGTTTATTCAATATCAATGATCATCGAGCACCATCCCTAGTATAACACATTTTTACATTGAGAACACCATACGAATGGCTGAGTTGTTTCTGCATTGCATATTTTCATTTAAACGGTGTTATTTATAAAAAAATTCAATATTTGGTGATTATTTCCGATAGAGATATTTGCTTTATTTTCGTTCTATGAGGATTTACGTTTGTGACTTATAAAAATGTTATACCACAACGACGTTACAAACCGCAGTTCATTGCCTTATGTAAAACTTGAAATAGTGTTTCTTCCGTGAGTGACCGAAATATATAGTGACTTATGTGCTCAGTGTGATTATATAGTTTCATGGTGACCAAAGTGACAAAATGTCAAATTCCACCGCTCAAGTTTTGATGAAGAAGGGTAAAAGGGGTGCAGCCGCTTATATACACGCGGACTGTGAGAATGGATCCCCTCAGCATTTGGGTCCGTTACTGGACGTGCTCCTCAACCCTAGCAAAGCTATCGACGAGTGGGAGACAATAGATTGGTGCCGTTGGTTGCTCGCGGGCGGAAGAACGCCTGACGAATTTGCAACTATTGGTGAGTTTATTCACCTAACTGTACTCTTCAAAATACGTCTATGGTAGTTTGTAGGTTATGTACAAATGTAATAACGAATTAATTGCACTAAAATGGCTTGGTTTTCCAAAGTAAATAGTACTACTTCATGTAATGACCTTCCACCCTTGACAAGCAATGTTACAGGCCCTGTATATTAATTATTGTAGTGTTCATTTCTCAATTAGGCTTCAGATTACTGAGGAATACTTTACTTGAAAATGTACATTTGTATTTGCACTATTTTTCTATTGTGATGACAATTTTACATGGGAAAAAAGTAAAGTTATCTCTTCACATGCAAAGAAAAACTGAAAAAAAAAATCCAAAATCTTGTAGCTGAAGTTTGATAGTATAATATTGCCATGATTTTTGATTGATGATTTTTTTTATTATTCTTTACCATGTCATAAAGACTACTTCACAGTCATCACTACATATTTATAGAATACCTGTTAATTTGATTAAAAAACCCAAACTTAATACAAACATAAAATATCTGTAAACTTGAATAACATTTGTTTTATAAGACAATGTCTGTCTTATTAGGTTATTTAGTTTATAGTTTTATTTTATATTCTTGAATATTCTTGCTCATATCTATCATATTATTTATATTAAAATATTCATAAATATTGCTACCAAATAGTAATACAGAACCAGTGTTGTACAAAGTAATTTTCCATCAACAGTTTGGACGCTAGTCAATTGCATAACATATTTTTTCTCATTGATTGAATAACACTTTTATTTTTATAGTATTTATACACTCAGAACTGGCTTGCTAGATAGAGGATTTAAAATATTTATACTTTAAGTATATACTTAGGGTTCACACTCATCATTAATTTAAATAACTTTAATTACTTATCTAATATAATCATTCACATATTGTCCCTAAATATCAATCTTGCAAAATCAGGACTTTTCTCAGAATTAGAAGTGTAACATTTATAGCTATTGGTGTTCCTGGATTATTAAAATTGATGTATAGCCAAAGAAAAATCCCAAAAAAGATATAACTTTCTTAACTGCTGATTTCCATTGCCTTTTAACATTATGGGCAGAGGTTCTGTTTCTGTTAATAAGTTTTAATTATTAGTTACCTTAATTATAAATAAAATTTAATAACATTTTCTTTAGAAAAAACATGGTCAGGAAGTCACTTAAACTCTCTTAAATTTCAGATTAAAACATAATTAGGAAATAAATGTTTACAAAACTAAAGAAGACAGCATAATTACTGTACTTTTCTTTTAGATTTATTGGTAAAGTTATACCAATGTTATTTTTTCTTTTAAGAAAAAGAACTTTTTTATATAATTATAAGATAATTTAACTTTTAAATGTAAACAAACCTGTACAGATGTTTGTTGTTAAATCACACCTAATGTGACATTAACTCATTGATAACTTATCTACAGATAGAAACATACCTACATAACATTTATTTCCATAGATAAGCCCTTTATCATCCAGATGATGTTATCCAAATCTTCAACCTCTTTATTTTCCATTTTTGGTTGGTGTGGTGACATGAAATAATATTTAGCTAGCTATTTAGGTAGCTTTACCAATTTTAGATATACATATTCTTCATGTTTATAAATAAGTATGACATTACATATGCTAACACATAAACATTCAAGTCCTATTTAAAATCAAGTAATGACAATCTATGCATGACTAATTCTCAAGTTTAGTATATTATATTCCACCCACAAATATCACTTATAAGTTTGCAGTAAATAATACATAAAGTTAGTAGGATATTAATACTATAAATAATGTGCAAAGCCAAGCTTTCAAAATCAATCTTTAGGGTTTTCTCTTAGCAAACCGTTTAGTGTTAGGACAAGATAAATAACAGAAATTTAAAAAAGGTGCACAACTAGACTGAAGAAAGAGAGAAACACCCGGTTTTGGGAAGGCTGATCAAAATATAGTTCAACTAACAGAACTGTCAAGTTAACAGTGGTGTCAAGTCAGTTCGAGGTTCTGAAACATTAATCAAAACAAAGGTAACTAATAAAATTTTAACAGCATTTGACATAAGATTTTGCATTAAAATTTGACAGCTCTCTTAACTGATCCATAGATCAAATCAAAGTGCCAAATCATGCTTTCAGCAACTCAATACATACTTCACAAGAGATTCGACTTACAAATAGTTAAATTTTTGCATTGATCAGTCTTTCAAACACTTCCCAGATAGAAATTTTGTAGAAATTATGAATTGATGAAAATAATTATAAAACTAAACTTTTTACATTTATTTTGATGATCTATACTATACTATGACTGGCCTGTTGGTCTAGTGGTTAGTGACCCTGACTGCTAAGCCAGAGGTTGTGGTTTCGATTCCCACCCAGGACAAATAATTGTGTGATGAGCATGATAATATGTTTTGTGTCTGGGTGTAATTTATCCATAGTACATATGTATTTAGAAATATAAAAGTATGTTTATCAGCAGTCTAGTTACCATAGTACAGGCTCTGCCTAGTTTGGGATCAGACGGCTGTGTGTGAGATGTGGGAAGCTATTATTATTATTTTCATCAATTTACATTATACCCACTCCATTTTTTAATCTAATAGTTTTTGATTCAAATTACCAGTATCTGGTATCTGCTTTTATAAACATTGCTGCCTAACTTAAATCCTGTGTTAGGCATTAAGTAGTCCCGTGATTAGCTGCAACCAATTTCAAGATGTGTGCCCATGATTACTAGTCCTACACAACAAACTACACTTTTCCGCCATACTTTCCAAAGTAGCTAGGCTAGGAGAGGGCTTGCACTAGGAATTAACGAACTTGTACTAATATCATTGATAGACTACTGTAACTGTTGACTGTTTTAGCATTTAAGATACATAAAAGTAGAACTTTACACACTGGCTGATTTGCAAGGCAATTCCTGAACAAAAGTTTCGAGTATGAACATAGCATAGTAAAGTTAAAGCACGTCTATACAAGCTAATTAATTGTATAAATAAAACAACATAAAAGGTAGATAAAACTTATGTCAATATGAGCTCTGTGGACATGGTTGGTATGTATATTCATAGTGGATGACCATCTTACACCATTTTCGCGAATTCAATGCCACACAGTACTTGTGAAACCTTGTAAATTCTATGAATCATGCTGCATTGTGCATACTTAATATTTAACATATTAAATACAATGTATACTATATGTTACTTTGTAAACAATATGGTGATATACTCTCTTATTATGTGTACTTATTTATACCTATTTTTGTTAAACTAAGGAGGTTTGTTGAACTTATTTCCTAACCTGTAAAGTAAGGTACCTAAGTTGATCCATTTGTTCTATACCAGGCCTGGTTTACTCCGCACTTTAGGTATAAAACTACAAGTACGCGGCTGGCTCGATGAACCGTGTCCAAAATTAAGTAGGTTCGTATGTAGACTATCGTGTTAATGAGTACCTAGCCTAGGTTTATTTATAATAAAAACACAAAAAAGACAACCCTAACGTTGCGGCGTCGTCAGAATAGATAAGAGTTACGTGATAGAAAGAGAGGCAACTTCTAGGTGAATATAACTGTAGGTAATTAGCACTGTGCGACCTGAACTGCGACCTTATTGTGTCGGACCAAGAGTCACTATTTATTTAAATGAGTTTGCGGAGTGAGACTTCTGAACCTATACTATTATGTATTCCGTGATTATACGTAGGTTATTTCAATCAAAAAGGTTTTTCTATTTTTTTCGAAAATTATCGTTTTTATGGTTCCGTACCTCGAAAGGAAAAAACGGAACCCTTATAGGATCACTTTGTTGTCCGTCCGTCCGAACGTCTGTGTGTCTGTCAAGACTCTTTTTCTAAGGAACGCGTGGAGGTATCAAGCTGGAATTTATATCAAATACTCAGGTCTACTGTCCCTTAGAGCTGTGAAAAAAATTAAACTTCTAAGCCAACGCAATCAGAAGATACATACAATAGAAGATAATTTTCGACACTCGCAAGGGAATCAAAACCTACAGGGTACTTCTCGTGAACTCAAGTCTTGAAATTTGGTACGAAGCAACGTCTTTTAGCACAGATAAAGGAAAAATTGCGAAAACCGTAAATTTTTAGTTACATCATATAATAAAAATATTTTACGGAACCTTCGGTGCGCGAGTCCGAGTCGCACTTGGCCGGTTTTTTTACATCACCATACTTGTGAGTGTTTATTATTATTGAGCTATGTAGCAGTTGACCAAGATCCCAATAAGATAGTGCACTAAGTATAGGTTCATCTACCGTAGAGTTGTTGAAGAGTTAAACTGTTACGGCCCATTCTCTTCCTGCATCCATTGCCAAATGTATGCTTCGGTAAACAAACTTGTCGCTCCGATTCATAGTGTCATAGTCAATACTTCACATTTTGAAGATAAGGTGCCTGTAGGTCAGAAGCATCCGAAACAGGCAGGCTCGTGTGAAAGATTAAATTACAGGTAGAGGAAGCACAGTCCCTACACCGAAGGGCGTGAGTTATCATTATATTAATACGTAAAGAGAATTCTTTACCGTTTTTTCTTTATTCTTTTTCTTTACTCTGTACCCTTTTTAAGAAAATTTTGCGAACATAGTAACGTGAATTTGATTTGAGATGTGTCATGTTATTATTATTATTGATGTAGCCTAAACAGTACAGAAGACTGCAGTTGGACCAAGGGTTGTATTATTATTATTTTTTTATGCAGAGTAGTGGGGGTTGCCAGAGACGGGACCAGCGGTGGCAATGCACAATTGACACCATCACAGCAGGTGTTTATTTTTATCGGAAATCCCCGTGTTGACACTGACAGTCCAACCTAATTGATTTCCATAGATTCTACCTCTTTTGAAACTATCTTGACGCAGGATATTTCTTTACCGTATGGGCCATGGGAGACTTTCCATTAGTATTAAATCTCAAAGTAGCACTGTATTATATATTTCTGATTACAAACGGCAATGCAAACGCGGTCGTAGATATCTATCTATCTATATACATCTAGATATTCCTTGACATAGATATAATATGATATCCGACATGGACGGCATTGTTCTGGCGTGAATATGTATTGATTTTAAAGGGTTGGTAGGTTTATTTGTACTAACTATTTTGTCTGAGGTAATTTAAAAACCGTGTAGTTATTTGTTTTTCTTGAAAAAGTTCATAAAAGACTTGTTAGTTAGGGCCTTACCTAAATGAGAACCAATACCTCGTACAATGTTGCCTTTATACATTTTTGCTTGTTTTGTGAGCGAGAGTGACACAAAACTAAAACGAGCTAACGTATCACAGTTATCACGTTAGCTCGTGAGTGCAGGCTGCTCTCAAATCAAATGAAGCTCTTTGATCTTCGCTAGGGATCTCGTTATTCATGAATTAGTTCAAAGTAGTAGGTAGTTACGACAGCAAGACCTTTGTAAGGAATATCGTGGATCTTAAGAAGCTTATATAAACGGAAAGAATATACGATCTTGAAGTCTTCAATTTACCAAGCGGCTAGAAGTTTATAGAAACTAGTCATTAGAATAATGTATTCGATGAGACTTAAAATGAGCAGTGGAATAAGTTTAACAACCGCATAACATTATCATATTGTACAATACCCAGAATCGCTACTTGGTACGTATTTATTTACGAGAGAAAACACACCAAGATGCAGTTTCTCTTTTTTATCACTACACAAAATAGAAAATATTGCTTTACTGTACCTTCTTGAATTCTATCTATACTAACATAAATTGTAAAGTAGCGGTTTCTGTACAGTAAAGATATTAAAAAATAACCTATATCAACTAATTAATTCATGTCTATTTTGTTTTTTCGAACTTCACGCAAACTTCGTGAATAGATTTTGATTACTTTATTGCAGTTGTTAAGGTGATATTCTAACTTAAATATTCTGCAAGTTTCATTAAAATCGGCTAAGTATAACTGTAGATACAGCATGACCTTCTTTTTACTAGTCGCGCTATACATTAGAGAGATCAACTTAAATGGTTATTTATAGTTAGGCGAATAGGTAAATATGAACAGTTCCGTACTTTTTTCTCCGTTATTTGTCAACCAATTTTCTTCTTTTTTTATTTAGTAGATATCGGCGAGATGAGCTATTCGCCCCTAGGCGAGACTGCTCTATAATTAAAAAACAATAAACCTAAGACTTCATGTGCATACCCACGTAAATGACAGTATATGTAAGTAGTTGTAAGTGTACATACCTATACATATGTACGTTTAGCGTCGGCTGATTAGAAAATTGATTGGAATCGACCTTACGAATTAATCACAGTCAGGTCTATAAATGCTATAGATTGCAAAGGAAGTAAGGTTTTTTTTTTTTTTAAGGTACATTTGGTTCCCGGGTTCCCCTGCAATTTCCTAGGGTATACCCGGGTTCCCCTGCAATAGACCCACTTGTGACGGAACACCGTGTGGTTTTAGTCGGTTCGATTCCGACATACCACTTTACCGTTAGCTCCGGTGAGGTGATGACCCGTGGGGGTTTCCACACGATAAAAAAAAAAAAAAAAAAAAAAACATTAGGTTATATGTGTAACCAGTTTTTTTATTCAGATCCACTCCTGAATCTGATTAGTGCCTAGGGAAAACAAAATACGAAAACGTATCGTCGTGTCCATCTTCTTTTATTTTAGCTTGATCTGTCAGATGTAAACGTCGACAAAAAGTTGTTAGTTTTAACTGTTGTCGATGTTGATCGGCCTGATCGTGATCGGGTGCCGTTGGTCGGGGCTGGTCATCTCCGGACTGCTATTACTGAAATATGTATAGTAGTAATTAGGGCGTCTATTTATATTTTAGAATAATAGGTATGTTACGTTGTCCTCACATTTCATTTACGCTTATAAGCAATGTAACCAGAAATTTGTAAAAAACATTTTGAAAAAGAGTGTCCTTGGAGTTTCTTGCCTGTTCTTCTCCATAGGATCAGGCAACTAGCTTCACGATTGACTTAGTCTGACTGACTCCTACTCCTGACAATTCAACAATACCTATTATTGGTTTAATTCTTTTTTTTTTCTTTTTTTTTTTTTTAGAAAGACAACTCCCGCATTAGGAATTACTCCTGTGTCGCGGGGGACTTTACAAACATACAAAGAACGGACACAAAGAACACCCAGACTCGGGTGGGAATCGAACCCACGACCTATGGCATAGCAGTCAGGGTCACTAACCACTAGGCCAACAGGCCAGTCAATTGAAATAAATGGTTTTGATTGATTTCGATTCAGGCCTAGTAGACATGTAGACATTCAGGTGCTCTGAAATCATGGAGCTTTGAGCAGCAGAAAAACATCTTTAACTACAGTTTTCTGTAGGATTAAATTGTCCCTACAATTGGTTGGATTCGGGTAAAACACTGCTGTGCTCTATCACCTCCCCTTTCTGTGGTCTCCTTGGTTTAGTTGAATTCTGAAGGAGTCATAGACAACTTTTTATTTTTCATTCTTTAAAAAGAACACAAGTTTCAACGAACAATATTTGTAATACTGCAAACTATCAATGGTTAAATTAGTAAACAATCTAATTGTTGCCTGAATCTAGATTTGAAGTCTTTTTGATATACATTTCTTCTTAGGGTTGTCATTTGACTTGATGATGTTTGGAATATCAATAAAAAATACTTTTTTGACTCACGTGAGATGGACTCACCGGTCAAAATTTGAGTCATATGTAAACTCAGATCCTTCAGCCATGGATTGGGCGGAATGAACAACTGGTGAGGTGGAATAAGTATCTAAACTATGAATCATCCGTTTGCTCTTTACGGCGATCAACTGGTATTTACTAGGGTTTAAGGATATGAATACCTATTACTATATACGTGAAGAGAATTATTTGTACCCCTTTTAAAAAAAATCGCGAATGTAGTTACGTGAATTTTGAAATAGTTACAGTTTATATATAAAAGAAGTGCTATAGCTAAAATTTTTAAACAATACGACGACTTAATGAAATAACACGCGTCCAGTATATGCTATTACCTGTCATGATAAGTAAGTCTATATAATGACAGGTCAAGTTATACTGGCCAATGAAAAAGCCACGGTCGAAATTCGGCCACCAGGCGGTCTCTAGTATATAGAATTACTTAAACAGATATTAATGCTTAGCTAAATAGTGATTATACTAAAACACCGAATGTCGTATACTAACCGTTTTGACTTTCTTGATTATTTAGATCATATTTTGCGGTATCTCCCAGAAGCAATTGGAAGAAGCAGCTTTACCTAAGCTCAAGTTACACTGACTTGACAGTTGGAAGAGCAAAACTTCTTCAATTGCTTTCTGTAGTATGCCAGTTAATTCTAGAACAGGCTGTGAATGGTTAGTATACAAAATTGTATATTATATATTTGAATGTAAAGAAATCCGCCTTCAAAAAATGAAAATATACAGAGTATGTATGAAAATAGAACATTTACTTAAATCACTGATAGGGTACGACTCTAGCATGCAGTTACATTAAAAAAAATGAGAAAAAACACTATCCGTTTACAAGTTAGGACCGTTTGAATTTCCAGGTATTTTTACCTCGGTTTCTCATAAAAGCAGGTGGAACGTGTAAAGTTTAAGATTTTAAATCGTACGTATTTTTTTTTTGTATTTTGGAACTATTCAACGAATATACATAGAGTACTAAAATAACATTTAGAATTCCCTCACTTTTTAATAAAATGCAAGACTTAGTGTCAGTATTTTGTAAAAAGAATAATATTACAGTACAAACATGCGCTATGCGAATACCATGGAATAATCCCAATATAAAACATTAAAACAAAACTTGCCTTGACCTTGCTCGAAACGCGGACGGGTCAAGACTGAGTGAACACTGGCGTGAAGGCCGGGGCTTTGGACTTAATCATTGAGATATTTAATGTCGATGCTTTTTAATATTTTGTCTGCTCTTTTATTAAAACGGTTTTGGAGTAATTCTTCTTTGTTCACAAATAAAAAAATATGTTGTTACTAAGTTCTTGTGTTAATAAAGAACTTTGCAAAATGCGTCAATGAATCTTGTGAGAAACGTGGATCAGATAGACAGGGAATTGAACGTCGTGAAGAGGTAAAGGCTTCTGCCCTGCTTTATTAAAACGAAACTGTACGATCAGATATCAACTACATTGTAGAAGGAAGCGGGAACCAACTAACGCCTGATGATAAACGGTCCTATGCCTATAAGACTTGAGGCACCAGACGTGTCACTGCTGTTTTGGCGACCTTTAATACCCCCAATGGAACTTTGTCGACGATACTTTATAGTAACAAGAGAATGCTAAACAAGATGCTGTTTACGTGAATGTATTTTGGCCAGTTTAGGTTCAAATTTAACCGGGAATTCCCAAATCATATTTTTTTACTTATACACGCAGTAAATCTCTTATATTGAAATGTTTAGAAAGGGTCTTAGGATAGGCACCCGTGGCAGGGCTTGTACCGCGGCGATACCCATAAGTAAGCTACCTAAAAGCCAACTTGATATGTGAAATTCCAGTTGGATTGAGCGACGTGCGCGCTGTCACGTACAAGAGTCCCATCCAATCTCGCCGGTATCAGTAGGCCATCAGTTAAATTACCAACGCCGGACAAAACCTTCAAAAACCCCGGACAAATGTGTGAAATGGCTATTTTCTCCCGGACACCCTAATTTTAAGAATTATATATTAATATAATTTAAACAGCTTGTTAACGATTCATCTAACAATTATAATTTTCCCCTGACACAGAGTGTCCGAGTTTCACGCGGACACCTTTTGTAAACCCCACCCGGACGCTCCCCGGACGCCCTCTAAACTAGGACACATCCTGGGAACCCGGACGGATGGCAGCCCTACATAAGAGAGACATAAATTAACCTCATTTTTGCAACATTTTTCATTTATGTTCAGCTCCTTTTGGCCGTAGCGTGATGTTATATAGCCTATATAGCCTTCCTTGATAAATGGGCTATCCAACACTAAAAGAATTTTTCAATTCGAGCCAGTAGTTCCTGAGATTAGCGCGTTCAACCGAACAAACAACCTCTTCAGCTTTATTATATTGGTTTAGATACTAGTCGTTTCCTGCAGTTTCACCCACGTTTATAGTTAGTGCTCCGCTCCTAAAGGTCGTAGCGTGATGTTACGTAGCCTTCCACAATGAATATTATATCCAATACAAAAATATTTTTTGGAATTTGACTTTTAGTTCCAAAGATTAGCGTTTAACAAACAAACAATCAGACAAAAAACCCTTCAGCTTTATATATAGATATCATCACAAGAAAAAGTTAGCAAAGAAAATGCCTTAAAAATTAATTGCGAACCCTGTAACGTACGGTATAGACTTTCATTTAAATTAGATAAGTAACTGGTTTTTAGCCAGGTGTTACAGAAAGGTCTGTGTGGTCATGAGAGAATTCGTGATTTTAAATTTAGTTTGAAACTGACAAATTAAATTTGAAAATTAACCGATAAAGGTAACAATTGGTATTGACATGAACGAAACTATGGGTATTTAATACCAAGATTGTTAACGGAATGTGTAGATCTTGTTGAAAATATCTGCACAATAACATAAAAAAACAAAATCATTGAAAGTGACCTATAAAATCATAATATGTTGTTCAGAAATGTGCACCTACACTAGGTAAGGTAAAGAAAGATCTATTTGTCGACTTACACATAATTTGATCACAACACCTGTAGAACTATTCGACGTATTAGAAAACAACATCGAACGTGACTGTTGTGCCATCTTAAAACATAAATGAATAAAGACACCTTCTTCGAATAAAATAAGGGCTTAATGGCCAGTTTATGTCAGCGCAATAGGTATACAATTTAACAAAGGTTAACGTTGACTGTGCAAGGCATTACTCATTTAAAAATTAACCTTTTGATACTAAAGGTTGCCGACCAGATGGTGCGAAGCCTGCTAACTTTGAAGGTTATCCATCCAACTTCTACATGCTTTCTTACTCTCCTACGTCGGATATAAAAAAAAATATGTGGCATTGATTTTTTTTTTATTTAATACTAGCAGCGCCCCCCGGTTTCACCCGCTTAAGTCCCAATCCCGTGGGAATATCGGAATAAAAAGTAGCCTATGCGTCAATCCAGATCTCCAGCTATCTACCTACCAAGTTTCATCACAATCAGTTCAGTGGTTTGGGATGGATTAGTGGGATGCATTGCTTTTCTTGTTTGTCGATGAATAATGTGTTCTGAAGAAAAATACAATAAATGCGATAAACTGAATAACTATTGAACGGATTTTTGCTGAGCTTGATTTTACATGAGACAAAATGTAGGGCAACGTGACCGATCGTGTCAATTTATGCGTGTTTGTAGCTCCCTTTACTTGTTAGTACTAGTATTCTGTACGCAACCTACGTTTATACGTTACGTACAGAATATTCATTTTTAATGTGAAACATCTAATGCGGAGGGTCAAACCGGCTGTTGATGTGGCGACGCGTTGCCAAGCTATGTGATAGTATATGTAACACGTAATGCGATGTGGCGGCGCGTCGCCATGATATGTGATAGTATATGTAGAGTCTGTGCGTTGAGAGAACCGTCGTAGGATTTGAGGTCGCAGCAGTGTTAAATTACCTTATTTTTGTTATGTTGACAACACTGTTACGTCATTATAGTTCGACAGTAAACAATATTGTACAATAAAGTGAACAATAATGACGTAACAGTGTAAAAAGGTGATTTAGCACTGCTGCGACCTCAAATCCTACGACGGTTCTCTTACCGCGCAGACTCCACAAAGATTTTTCATTAGATAGATTAAATTTTTACGTTTCGGTACATAAAACTTCCTACTCAGGCGCCGCCGCTGCTAACTACTAACTGTTTATGAATTAATGTTAAACTTAAATTTATTGCGTATCCGTTTACCAAACAGATAAATATTCATTTTACTGCGAAATAACTTCAGTTATGTGTCATCGTTACAAGTTATTGTTAGAGGTATAAATGAGGGCGCCACTAAGCCTTGTTTTTTTGCACCTGTCTCACCAATGTCATCGCACTTGAGTCGCTTGACCTAAATGTCAGGTTTAACATAATTGATAATAACATTTTTGTACGTTCTGTACAACTAACGGCTAAATAATAATATGCGGAGTTTTTTTTGTCCTATGGAAAGGGGTCCTTTGTTAAAACTGGACTAAAATATCCACCACTGTAGTAAATGACAGCGTTTAGAATTATTGAGTTTTTCGGTTCGAAAATCTTTGGTAGGATTCGTAATTTTTTATTATAAGTAAAGGGTTTACAAAGTATTTGCATCATGTCCTTTTTACTATTACTATTCACTGGCATATTATGTAGATAAATATCCGGAAAATAACGTTGAAGAACAAGTGTGCTTGTTGTCATATTATTGAACGGTAAAACAATAAAAGTCACTCATACGTGGCTTTCAAATACGAAACTATCAGATTTTCATTGTTTTGGTATTTCACTTTTTTTATAGAACGAATGGAACCACCAGAGTCCAAAAACTAGAAATGGATGGTCTCCCTTATTTTAAACCTGTCTGTAAAAAGTTAAATTATTATACAGTTATAAAAAAGGAACAAAGTTGTCATTGTTTTCAAACTCCTTTGTAGTTTGTATTCTAGTCTAGACCAATGACTTGTATGTAAAGACGAGATGATGTAAAGAGGAAATAAAACAGACAAGAAATACCTACATGTAATTAACCGAATGCTGGAACTCGGAATTGTATAATTTACTAAACATGGACCTATTTAGAAGCGTTTAAGAATTAGTTTGAACTATAATATTGATTTTTTTAGCGAAAATGCCTCCATAATTAAATAATCAAAAAAATAGTTTTCACGATTTAAAGAAACATGAGGATTCATCGTTTAGTCCAAAATTTCTGAGTCGATGTGTGTAATTTTTTTTTTTTATGGTCTCTGTGAATATGTTGTTGATGTTCAGATAAGAAAGATCGGAGAAAAAAAAATTGAACTACCTACTGAATGAATTTTCCCACTTATACTGAAGTCATCGCATGGTTAGTAAATAAACAGTAATTTATGATGATTGCTACTAGTAGTTGGAATTTTGCAAAATATCTTTACAACCAACTAGGTCAGGGCTTGTTGACAAAACCATGTTCGTTTACTTCCTTTTGTTATAGCTATAAATAATAAATATGTATATATATATATATGTAAAATACAATGCACGTAAACATATTTTAAAGTTGTTTATTCTAAATTTGAATAAAATTGCATAAGCAGTGTTCAAGTTTGAATCTATCAATCGCAGCGTCACATAATTGATTTAAATTATTTTAAATCGATTCGCTGTCTAGTTATCTATTAATATCCTGTACATTACACTTTATAAGAGCAGCTGTACCCCGAGCCAGATCAATCTCATCTGAAATAAAAACGTGACCGATCATAACGAAATGAAACGCGTCACGTTTTCTAGTAACTGAAATAAACAGGAAAAACGGTCCAAGTGACATGATATAAGCCTGCTTCTTTTTTGTATCTGGTCATCCTTAATATAAGCGTTTCGCTACTGTAATCGTAGGTTCACACACATCTTATTCGATACCTCGCAACGCTATTAGCGGGAGAGTGTTTGATCCAAAAATGATGAAAAATTGAATATATTTTTTGTTATTTTAATGACTCCTTTTTCCTCTTTTTTGTGTGTAAACCCCTACGGGTCGTCACCTCACCGGGCCAAACGGTAAGGTGGTGGTCGGACTCGAACCGACTAAAACCACACAGTGTTCCGACACTGGGCAAATTTTTTTGTTGACTAAACTTTCCCGA
Organism: Euplagia quadripunctaria; assembly: GCA_963859945.1. Taxonomy (NCBI): domain Eukaryota; kingdom Metazoa; phylum Arthropoda; class Insecta; order Lepidoptera; family Erebidae; genus Euplagia; species Euplagia quadripunctaria. The sequence continues at coordinate 2,074,589 of OY982570.1, read as the reverse complement.
GACAGGAACTTAATTTTTTATTTGTGGTCCTAACATATCACTTGAAACTAATTATTTTAATAGAAGGTGGAATCCAGGAACGCAGTTCCGATCTCACAAGCCTCACGACCCTCGAGGAAATCTGTAATCTCAACCAAAAAATCTTTCACTCATTCCCACTCGAAATGTTTGCTCAGACGAGTTATTACACAAGTGCGGACGATTTGGTTGGACGTTGGTAGGTTTTTAAAACAAGATCTGTCGGCAAACACTAGACGCGATACCGATGCCATCAGTGTCATCTTTGGATGAATCATAGGTGAAAATCAAAATGTTTTTACGCAAAACTTTTTTCATTTGTAATTTTTGCGCATTGCCTACCTTGCTGTATACCTCATTCAAGATGCTTCCTAAGGTGCTAAATTTAACTAAGAATGGGCACTTTGACGGGGCCTCGTAGTAAATGTTCATACATACTACATAATTACATAGGGACGAACATTTACAATTTACTACGAGACTCCGTCAAAGTTAGTAGTTTATAGTTTCAAACATACATATAAACCCTACTGTATTGTTAAAAGCTTTGAGAATATTAAGATAAAAATTACTGAAGGTCTGTGGGAAATGTCGATCAAATCTATCAATTGTTATTGAAACTTCCGGTCCCTACTTAGTGCTAAATTTCCCCGATCTCATGAAACAGTAAAGTCGTACCACTTATTTAATCCGGAAACGGTAAAGATTCAAATAATTATAGGCCTGTTTTAGTCCTGTCGGTATTTAGCAAGGTTTGCGAAAAGATAATGCTTAATCAAATGCTGCTTCATTTCAGTATTACCTTGCTACAGCATATTTTTACCGCCTGGGAGGCTCAGGATGCTCTCGGTATCGTTTGCGACCTCAGCATTTGATTGCGTAAGTCATGAAACGCTGCTGCTAACACTTGTGCATTATACACTTTGTAAACAAGCCCTCTGTTGCTAAAATCTTACCTGAATGATAGACAACGGCAGGTTCAGATTAATGGTGTCAATTCATTAGGATCAAATTTGAAAATGGGCGTGCCGCAGGGAGCGATATTGGGCCCGTTTTCTTTATTGTTTATATTAATGATCTCCCCGATTTACTAGATAGCCAAACCGAAATGCGCCAATAGCTTTGACGATGGAAATAATATTATTCATTAATAATTTAGTTCTAAATGGAAAAAAACGAAATGTATAAGAATTGTTTCTTTTTTCGAAAATCTGAATGTGACTTTTATAACAGTTAGATTTTGTACATGAAACTGTCTTTTTAGGGATAACGCGGGATTCTAGATTACAATGAAGTCCTCACTAAACATTAATTTTAACTACTTTTTTTAGCTGCTTTGAAAAAGTTCAAAGTGGTTAAGTAAGGAAAGTCCGCCAATTAACATACATAGATACTGCACGACTAGTTTACTTTAGTTTTTTCCACATAATATATTACTATTACAATATATATTACTATAACATAATTATACTACTAGGGATGGAAATAAATTAGTTCATCCAAAACTTAAATTATCCAAAGTGCAAACATCTTTTATGGGGTACTGTGTTAAATTCTGTAATAAAATACCTCTAGTATTCTTCAACAACATGAGAAGAAATTTAAACATTGTATAAAACGCACGCTATGTAAACAAGCATTATTATAAACTCGATGATTATATGGCTGATAAACATGCTTGGCAAAAAGCTGGTCCTGCTGCACACTGTCAACGAGTACTACCACACTTTAAATGGGTGCTTGTACTCTTCTACAGTGCGTGAGTACGGTACTTGTGGTGGGCTTTAGATTATTCTCCGGATTTTTCACTTGTGTATTAGTTTTTATTTGAACTGTATTAACTATTTAATAATATTTGGTGACATTATTATTTTTACACAAAATTGACATTAGCTAAACACTGTGTTTACATTGAAGGTATTTTATGATGTTTTATGCATCATTTAGAAAACTTTGAATTGTTTATGTGAGGACTGTGTAGTCGCTTATTAAGTTAATTTTCGTATGTTGTCTAGCAGTTCTAAGTATGTCATGCTCGCCTAGAAGTCCTGCCGACGGTGGCGTATGTGTCGGGCCGTTTGGCTCTCTTCAATATGGTTGAGTTGGGTGATGGCTGATAGGTGCATCATGCTCGTAAACTGGTGCCGGTGGTAGGGGCTAGTAGTCATGTACAGACTGCTATTACTTAAATGTAGTAGTAATTTGTGCAACTGTTTATATTTTAGAACAAAATGTTACATTGTCCTTACATTTAATTTGCGCTTATAAATAAGCACTGTAACCCGAAAATTGTAAAAAAAACAGTGTTCTTGGAGTTTCTTGCCTGTTCTTCTCAATTCAATCAAATTCTGCCGTCGTAAATGAAAACACAGTAACTACAGTTATACAGTAATAGGAGTTTTCATTTACGACGGCAGAATTGGAATAAATGATTTTGATTAAACTTAGGTGAGCAGCGAATTAACTGAAGCATACAAAGCTTAACTAACTGGGAACACAATTTGTTTCCACGCATTTATCGTGAATTTTAGAGCCATTGTGCTAAAAGCGTCGTGTAAATATAGTGAATAAATATATATAATCTGTTTTTTTTTAAATATTTTCTAAAATATATGCATATATATTTATTGTGAAGACGAGAACAGAAAAAAACTTTTAACAAAGCGCGAGTTTCTACTGTCATAGACTAAAACATGTTGAGCACAGCCGATGAATAGGTCCTTGATGTCATTAAAATTAAATATATGGGCCACTAACGTCAACTGAATATTTTATAGTGAAGTAAACAACGCCTTCTACGCAATAAAGTCAATCATCGGATCCCACGCACCTTATATGAATGATCGAGTCTAATCTTGAAGAATCTTGATTCGAAGAATGAGTAATTGTGCATAATATAGTTATTTTCCTTATTCTGATTCAGTATCCGGTTTATGACAAAATACGTAAGGCATATTATGGTTACATACTCGGTATATGGTATGGCGTAAAGGCGAACGTGATAGTGGTCCGATCATAGAAAGATTAATAGTATACTATATATATCTTGTAATGAATTTGACCAGTATAAGAGCTACATTCAAAAGGCACCAAATAACATGGAATGTTATTAGTTATCCTATAATAGATGTTGTTAATTAATTGCAGTTTTCAAGTAATATACCTACCTAATATTTGCGAGAAAAATTTTGTTATCTAATTTGATGCATTTCTATAAAGACGCACATTAAAGAATAACCCGGTACAACTCTCTTCAAACATACACGTTTTGTTTGGTCACTTATAATAATAATAACTTGAGGCACCTCACACACGGCTGTCTGATCCCAAACTAAGCAGAGCCTGTACTATGGTAACCAGACTGCTGATAAACATCTATATAATAATTTTATGTGGGAGAGCCATGCTTCATTATGTGGGAGAGCCATGCTTCGGCACGTATGGGCCGGCTCGACTCCGCTCGATACCACAGCCTCACAGAAAACCGGCAGTGAAACAATGATTGCATTGCTTTTCGCCGCGTGAGTGAGGTTACCGGAGGCCCTAACCCTTCCCTCTCCCCTATTCCTGTCCTTCCCCTCTCCCCCCCTCTAATCCCCCTCTCCCATCTTCCCGCTCTTCCCTTCATCCCCCACTCCGTCACACATCAGGTGACCCGTCTGCTCGTTTGCCCCTTATACCATAAAAAAAAGAAAAAAATTAGACTTATTATATATAATTGGATTATATGCACTATCAAAATGCCAAATATGCGCTAAAAAAGGGCAAAAAAATGACCTCTCTACGTTAACTGACGCTACCGGACAGAACTTGAAATTTGGCGTCATTTTGCAGAAACCTCTCCAGGCAGAGTTTGCCCGGTGCCGTTGATAAATGTGCTAACTTTCTTTATTTCTTCAAGACTCGGGTTTTTAGATAGAATTACATTTAATTTGCCACGGCCCTTTTCCGATAGCGAACTCGGAAGGGTGTTATTGTGTGCAATAATATTGACACTGACACATTTAAATACTGAAATAAGCACTATTAATAAAAATGACCTAAAATATGCAAAAACGCTGTAAAAATAGCGTTTTATGCATTTTCATATGCAAACACACAAACGCATATAATCCGATGTATAATAATAATATATAAAAATAAATCCTTATTTCATCACGCGTAAACGGCTGAACCGATTTCGCTAATTATTTTTGTTATTGTCAGCGTTTGCGCCTCTATCAAGCTCCTTTTAACAAATATACCGTTTTTAGTTAAAAAAAAAACATTTTTTTTACCAATATAAACCAGGCAAGTATTTATTTTACCCCAATCTGTGTGTTGCCAACATCAAATAAAATGTCTTATTTGCACAGCAAACATATCATTGGAATGAATGTAACTCAGACATTATTATCCAAAAACGATAGCGCTATTAAATATATTGGCCAGTGTAACCTGGTCTCAACGTCAGGCGTGTAATACCTATTAAATACGAATTCCCACCAACAATTATATTAACGTGAATGTTTAAAGTTAGAAAATATTTATACGTATATTTATTCACGAATTAAAGCGAAAATACCAACCTCTTTTCTCTGCATTGAATCAGCAAAGACATAAATAAATCGTTTATAATGCTATAACTAAAACATTTTACCTGTACCACTATCTCAGTTTAAAATTTACACTCCAGTACAAAGAAACTGCGTATTATTTCTAATATCGATAAATGTTCGTGACTGCTGAATGACTCAGCGAGCGATTTGACAACCATTTCGGTGCTCGCATCTTGTATGCAAGATTAATCCGCACATTTTGAGTTGACCCCGGTTTTCTTAGCAAGTGCATTGACACCCGTGCGTTCCGTATCGGACGGTGTTATTCACCGGCCGTGGCGTTCGTCGACCCCGTCTAACAGCTGATCGCGAACAGACAGACACGTGCCGTGCTCTCGCCCCGCACTGAGATAAGCACCCTCTTTGTTACAGGAATACATTGAGGTACTGTTGCTTATGAGGCTTGGCCAGTTTGTTATGCTCGACTTACTGAATTGAACTTTAAGTGCCGAGTCGTTGCGAGTTACTGAACTTTAAATTGACAGTTTAAAAGCGCTTTAAGGTTCCATTATAATGGTAAATAAGTATGTAATCTGTAGGCACACATTAAGTATCACTCGTTTACCATCCCATGCCAAATCTTCAAAAAACAATGGATTGCAGTAACATAAATTATTTTCATCTCGCTTCTAACCGACTGAGAAAAAGAGGATATTACTCATTCTGCCACTATTTGTGTATTGTTACGCCGTGTTGTGTGAACTTGTTGTAGTCCTGGGTAATTTTCCAAAAATGAATATCCGAAAATCCGTTAGGAAAGTTTAAGACTGCACTGGCAAAATACTTTATAGTACCTACTATTATGTATTTGTAGGTTGTGGATGTTCAATTCTTCTCTTTTTAAAAGTCTAATAGCCGAGTAGGTACTTAAACTCTTTTAGTAGTTAGTTTTAGTTGGGTAGTTAGTAGTAACTAACTACTAATATTAACTTTGAAGGAATATTGAAAGTATATTTGGCCTATTTTTTGGTTATTTAGACATTAGTAACCTTTTCTATTCTTATGAAGTAAACTTCTTCTGAGATCTTATGGATAGTCTTCCACAAAACTTCATAAACAGCTTTACTGTGTGTGTGTGTGTGTGACAGGAACACGACACAATATTTATATCGTCTGTAACGTTTTTTAGGGATAAAGTATTATACACATAATAAACATATGATTCCTATGTGACCTACTTTGCTAAGCTGTTCTCAATTCTAAGTATGTCAAACATTTTTTTAAATTTTGTTTCTTTCCTTTACAGCAGAAATAGAAGCGTAGAGGTTCTATTTCTGTCGTGGGAAAGAATGTACGAAGAGCAAAAAATTACAATATATGTAAACGTAGACAACAGTTATGTCCTCGTGTTATTAAGCGTAACATTTCTTTGTCTGTATGCTGGTGTACTAATGACTAAGGAACTACTTACCCGATTGATATGGTTTCAGTTTATAGATCCCTACATATGTATAACTTCTCTGAACAGATCTTAAAATAAAACGCATTTCAGAGGGTAGAAGAAGGCACCTGTGTAAATGGTGGAGGGTATTAGCTTTAAAAAACTCATTTAACTGATAGATATGGTTAATCACTTACCATTGTATAGGTCTTCTACTTGTTTGCTACCTAAGATTTAGGCTGCCTAAAGGTGCGTGGTTACTGGTAGTTATCAGTTTTCCATTCCCAGAGACCTATGGGGGGGGGGGGAGTTCGAGTTCCCCCATGAAATTCTGGGAAGTCTGCTATACCGTCCTGCCGCATTCTTCTTTATGCTATTTTAGTATAGTTTTCGTAACTGGATAGGTTGCATGCTGTCCGTGTGCAGTTCTAACGACACCATAATCAGTGCCAGATTGTTTTGCAAAAACTTCAGTGTTTTATGCACTTTTTACTTTTACAAACTGTATTTCATTTTCAATAACCTTTCATATAGTTGGTCAATTGCGCTAAGACTGAATTTTAGTTACAAACATTAGGTTTCAAAAACTGTTCGCTCACTGCACGCCATGCCACATGAATGCCACCTCAACAACACACCAATCGTAAGCGGACTTATTTGGTTGGCAGATTCTATGTAGTTACGTCAGCTAGCAAAAACTACGTCCAAACTGCAATTTTGCAAGCTAAAATAAAGACCATACTTAGCGTAATCAAATATATTTTTTAAATCAGGTCGCCGTTACATTATTGATAACTATTACATTCCTATGAAGACTGCGAAATATTTCTACAGTAGACGAGCTGTCATCGCATTGTGGTTGCCCAAAGCGCCCGTCACGGTCAGGGCAATAACCATGTCTACGTACAACGAACGTTGAAAACGATCGCGGGGCCGTCGTCAGTGCTCGTGCGCACGCCACACGTAATTATCGATGCGTCGCGTCGCCTTGTTGCAGGCTGCTAATGTTGCGTAATGTTTTATATTAAACTGCTAATTAATTTTATACTATCTTGTTACTTATCCGTTTATAAATCTGCAAATTAATAGGCAGTTTTACGATTGAAAAGATTTGTTACTGGATTGTCTAGTGAGCTTGTACATTTTATTGAGGAATTTTATTGTGCTACATGACCATAAAACCAGCTTTCGTTTTAAAATGGTTTAATTGGACGTTGGGCTAAATATAAATGGCAAAGGTAACTTTCCGGCCTACTTACGCCACATGCGTCATCACTTTCAAAGAACGAATTGAAGAATCCTCTATAGAATTAGAATTCTATCAGATGATGCTGGCTACTAAAATAACATTTCTTGCAGGGTTTATCATACAATAGTTTTTTAAATACTAACACATATATATATATATATATATATATATATATATATATATATATATACATATGTTCTGTACAGTATTAATACGTGAAGAGAATTCTTTGTACGTATTTTTAAGAAAAAAATCGCGACTTGGAAAATGGAATACTTAAAGTTTATGTATAAAAGATGTCCAGGAAGTTTAAATATATAAACAATATGTCTTATAAAAGAGATCTGCCAAGATTGGTACCGAGCTGTACAATGTTAAAACTTAGATCATTTTATACATTAGTGTTGCAGATCATTGTTAACCTTTATTTGACTTTGATAGTTAGCGGAGTTTAATAGATATGTTAGTTTAAAGATTACTCAACAGTCACACATAGAATTATAATAATAATGGTTTCCTCACCGATTTTAATAAATTTTATTCATTTTCTACATCGTCTCATGCATTTATGTGATATAAATTGGGATAGTGCCCAACCTAAAGACGATTAATACCACACAAAACAGATAAAATAATAGTTACTTCATCCGATACCAATGCTACCATAAGCAGATTGACAGTTAACACACTTGACATTTAGGAACAAGCGACTGACATTTTCAAACAAAAAGGGACGTACATAAAAATAGCAGCTGTCAAATAATATCGACTGTTAAAAGTGTATCGATACATTGCACCTAGTGTATTTACCAAAAAGGAAAATTATCACACTTAATGTTTTTATTTTGTTGATGTATTTTATCTTGTATTAATTTATTAATAATATGTTTTATTAATTGTTTCATAAAAGTGAATGCATCTTTATTGCATTCAAAGAGAATCGATTGTTAATTTATTCAATAGTAAAAATCACCACGCTTTTGCACATTGACACGTTCCTTTTCACATAATGTATTATGGCGAATTGTAAAAAAAGTAAATTATAAAACAAGATTAAAATATACTTTTCCACTAGCTACTGCTTTATATCCTATATAATATAAAACGACATAAGGTGAATAATATAATATATTAAACGTGGGAGAGCCATGCTTCGGCACGTATGGGCCGGCTCGACTCCGCTCGATACCACGGCTTCACAGAAAACCGGCAGTGAAACAATGCTTGCTTGCTTTTCGCCGCGTGAGTGAGGTTACCGGAGGCCCTAACCCTTGCTCTCCCCCATTCTCGTCATCCCACTCTTCCCCCCTCTCCCCCTCTTCCCCTATTCCCACCTTAAAGGGCGGCAACGCACTTGTGAATCTTGAGTTACAGGTGCCCATGGGCGGCGGTAGTCATTTACCATCAAGTGACCCGTCTGCTCGTTTGCCCCCTATACCATAAAAAATAAGTTATTCGTATACAGGTCCCGTCCAGTATATAATAATATGTTGACGTGTCATGGTACGATAGTCTATACAATGACAGTTCAAATTATACAGGCCAAAAAAAAAATTATCAATTATGGTCGAAAGTCCACCAGGCGATCTCTAGTTGGTATAAAAGCCCTACTTAAAACATGCAATCTACATTAAAATTTAGAGTTTGTTTGTTTTTATGTTTATTTATTTTAAAATCATAAGAACTACTGCTATAGATAAGACCTTTACTCTAAAAATCTAAAGCCTTAATTCCTCACAGCACAGGCAACTATTGCACAACCCTGTTAAAAAAAAACTCCCATTCTCAATGATGTTCTTTTTTCCTGCTCTGAAACACGTGATTGTATTTACAAATACTCCTTGAACATGCGTAATCTTACAATTGCACGTGTTACATACCTACTCGTAACACTATATCGCACGTAAGTTTTAAAACGAGACAGTTTCATTAGCCGCATGCCATTCATTACAGGCTATACTGTTGCCAGAAAATTAGCAACGGTTGAAACTGGGTTCCTTCATTTGGGTCACCTCAATGTTAAATGTTTCTGGTCAGTTATTTATTACTGCGGTAGATTAGTGTAGTTTTGTTAAGGAACGGGGTGTAATGTTCCTTCAACATCGTCGTACATCATATATGTACTACTCTGCGTGAGAACTTCAATTGCGGGATGCAGGATCATTACCTAGTTATTAAGTAGTTCGGTGTCTTTTCGCTAGATGACACTGGGTGTATCCGCTATATGTGGAAGTCGCCTCAGTTATATACATAATATATTTATTTATTTATTTACACTTCCTGCAAATATATTGCATAAGGCGAACTTCATACCTAGGCATACCAGGCATTTTTTTCCAGTCAACCTTTGGGTGATGCAGAGACATGCATGGCAATGAAAGCTAAGCTAATTTTAGACTTACCTTCTAAAGACATATATGTATTATGTCTTATGTCTTTAGATGAAATTTAAGAAACAATAGGATAATAAAATGCCCTAATAGTCAAACGCTAATGTCAATACGTCTTGTTTTATAACTGCAATTCACTTTAGAGTGACAGTGACAGCGGGAGACTTAAATACTTCTTATAAATTAAGTGGCGTTAAGAAATCCAAAGTATCTCTAACTTTTTCTTGAAATTACCTTAAATAAGTAAGCCGGTTTTGAGTAAAAAATATAGAGGATATATTGCTTTTAATGAATAACAAGATTTTTCTCAATTATTTTATGGATTTTGTGACAACTTTCTTTCAGTAGTCAAATCAATATAGCCATACTATTAAGCGTTTTTTTATACCACGTTGGTGGCAAACAAGCATACGGTTCGCCTAATGGTAGACGGTTACCGTAGCGTATGAATTCTAGCAACTCCAGGAGACGCATGCGCGTTGCCGACTCTTTAAAAATCAGTACACTCCTTGCTTGAAGAACCCCATACTGTAGTCTCTCGGGAAAACCTCGGCAGGGAGCTCATTCCACAGCCGGAGCGTTCGCGGTAGGAAATTCCTATGGAACCGGATTGTGCGTGACCATTTAGGTTCCAAGGTTTGAGGATCAACGCCCTGCCGGCAGCGGTTTTTAGCTATAAATTAACGACTCTACCCTATTTTGCTAGATATATAGATCATAACGACAATACCCAGACTTACACTGTGATAAAATATGCTATAACTAGCAACCCGCCCCGTCTTCGCACGGGTAGTAGAGACGTCTTCAACAATCATCATCATATTTCAACCAATTTACACAAAACGCTAACAAATTATACACCTAAACCTTTCTCATGAATCACTCTGTCTATTGGTGAAAACCGCATGAAAGTCCGTTTAGTAGTTTTTTTGTGATTACAAACTTACATTTTGCTGTTGGAAAGTTGACTTTGTCGTAAACCGATGTATGGGAGAGTATTTTTAGAATTGCACAGTTAAGTTTGAAAATCTTCGAGAATTGATTCCCGAGATGGACGTACTATCCGTCGGACGTTTGTCTGCTTACGGAACCCTTGGTGCGGTTTTTTTTGCTGTCGTCTATAAAAAGTACCTAAACAATTTTTGTCCCTAGATGCTTATAATTGCCTCTTTTTTTGCATGCTCGCAAGTATTGTGCTGGCAGTAACATAGTAGCGCGTATATTTTTAACATACACCGTCTATTTTTAAAGCTTTGTGCTATGGATATTGAAGCTATTGTTGTCAACTCACATCACGAAATTACTATCGAGGTGATTAATACTTTAGTCTACACGTGTTGGGCGGAGAGCATAGTTTTAAGTTAGTACATATTCTGTATAGGATAAGTAGCTATTCATTACAAGTTGCTTTGCTGGTCCGTTTTTGAAGTGATAACTTTTTATGGAAGGGGGTAAACCGCTTCGTTACGTAACGCGTTACAGCCCGTCTGTCTGGCTTCCCTTTCTCTCACGCATACGGCAGCGATAGGGAGGCTCCTCCTCTCTAGAGTTTTCTCAAGTTAAACAATTTCAATATTAAATAGTTCAACTTAGATTAGTTTGAGTTATCGCTTCCGTCGGGCGTCCAGAGACGCACACGTTTTTTTTTTAAATATAGATATAGAGACCTATAGTTTATATGCAATATGCAAGTAAAATGCTGTTATGGCCGCTTGGATTGACAAATATACTTCTGAGTTACCTACTATAACACACAATATCAGACGCACTTCATTACACTCTGCATAACGCACACATCATTGCCGATTACAGAATGTAATCATAAACGAAAATCATTAACTTGATTACATTCCGCCCAATGAAGTTCTATAAAAAAAGTTGTTCACGATAATGGTAGCGTAGCATTGCATTCAGACAAAATATATTGTTTGCGAAAATGGCGTTCGTATCTACCTGTCAGTGTATTAGTTCTAATTAATGCTTGCACTTTCTAGCTTTTTGATTTCAACTACAACAGTGAGAGTGCATTGCTTCCCATTATATTAAACGACTTGACGACCAACATCTATACAAATAAATGAAAGCATTTTACTAAATGCATCCGAATTTTTACACGGTATATATACCAAAAACAATTTCTAAAATTTTCGTCCCTCTGTCTGTCTGTTTATTCCGGCTAACCCCCGGAACGGGTAGACCGATTTCCACGGGACTTTCACTGGCAGATAGCTGGTGTTATAAGGAGTAACTTAGACTACTTTTATTCTGGAAATTAAGTATTAGGGTTCTGCGCAAAATATATAAATATGCACACGCCAGCGAAGCCGCGAACTTCTAGTTTTAATATAAAACGCAAACAACATTTTAAACCAAACAGTATATAAACTAGGAGACATTTGACCGATAGACTTCTTGGACGTTCCAATTTTGCCGGCATGTCTGTCGATACACCACTTGGCCCGACACGTTAGTTATGGCAATAAAACATTAAAGATTCTATTGTAATTTTACAAGATGATTGCGCTGTTTCAATAACAGGGTGAGAAGAACAGTGAACTATTGTATTCAAGTTTAGGAAATATTCGGTTGTTTAAAGAGTAGTAAAACCTGTCCTACGGTATGAACTGGTGTTTTTACATCGTCGCCTCATCTCATCGGACAAAATGGTCGTATTTCAAAACCTAATAGGTGGCCGACAATATAATTATGTATAGTTGTACATCTCTATTCAATGATATTAACATAACACATATAAATTTAAAATACTCTTGAAAATCCCTTCAACGATTAGAAAAGAGTGATGATTTTCGGTCGGCTGAACAGTTTTTTTTAAAGGTGGTCTCATCAGGTCAGGATCTGATGATGGGATTCTGGACAAATCGAGGGAACTCTTAAAATTTTATAGGCACACTTGAAGCGATTTGGGTATTTAGAGGCGCATTGAAGTCGTTGATACTTTTTTAAAAGATAATTATTTTTTTATAATAATATTATAGCTAAGAACACTCGATCAAGTCAACTTTCAAACGAAAAGTAAATGAAAATTAGTTCGATTAGGAGCTATGATACCACAGACACACATACACACGTTAAATTTATAACACCCCTCCTTCCTTTTTGCGTTGGGGATTAAAAATATTAAAAATACAGATAGATATTTGTATTTTATTATAATCTATATATTAATACGTGAAGCGAAAACTTTGGATCCCTTTTTACGAAAATGGGCGGACGGCGGAGTATGAAATTTCGCACATTTATAGTTTATACAGAGAAGAAGTGATGAATGCTAAAATTTTTGAACAATATTTGCTACAAAGTTAAAAAAATGCAAAAACGGGTTCATAAGGCTATGAGTGTCCAGTATATATTTTGACCTGTCATGGTACAAAAGTCTATATATACAATGACAGGTCAAGTAATATTGGCCAATGAAATAAACCATGATCGAAATTCGACCACCACGCGATCTCTAGTTTAATTTAATTAGATGCCATTGTCAGAACTGGACTAAATTGAAATGGGACCACTCGGGAAGCACCAGCTTTCAAATAAAAAGGATCATCAAAAGCGGTTCACCCAGTCCAAAGTTCTGAGGTAACAAACATGAAAAAAAAAAATACAGTCGAATTGAGAACCTCCTCCTTTTTTAAGTCGGTTAAAAATGATGTATTAAGCGGTAGTTGTTTGGCGTACTTTTAACTATAACTTCAGCTTCAATTCAGCTCACTCTATGAAAGTGTGACGTTGTAATATCAGTTGTTTATGTCATACGTCATAAGTCATTAGTCTATACTAATAATAGCTACCCGGCTACGCGTTGCTGTAGCTAAGTAATTTGCAATAAAAAAGTATTGTGACCATAAATTGAGATAATAAATTAAAAATTTAAAATACCCTCGATTTGAAAATTCCTCCAATGATTACAAAACAGCTGATGATATTCGAACGGCTGAACAGATTTTTTTTAATTATATCTAAAACCACTCTCGATCAAGTCACCTTTTAAACTAAAAAACCGCACTTAAATCGGTTCATCCGTTTGGGAGCTACGATGCCACAGGCACACAGACACGTCAAAGTATTGAGTATTTATTCAGGAAATAGGTTATAGGTAGGCCTGCCATCACTTAAATTGCCGACGCCGAACAATTATCTTCAAAAATCCCGGACACATGTGTAAAACCGAGATTCTTTCCCGGACACCTTAAAAAAACGCCGATTCCATTTTTTTTATGAAATTAAACAGTTTGTTCATCTAATAATTATAAATTACCCCTGGCACAATGTGTCCGGGTTCTACGCGGACGCTTTTTGAAAACCCCGCCCGGGCGCTCCCCGGACGCCCTCTAAACTAGGACATATGCGGGGAAACCCGGACGGATAGCAGCCCTAGTTATAGGGTATATAACATCACGCTGTGACCCTTAGGAGCAGTGACCATAAACGCAGGTGAAACAGCTAGTACAATGATAAATATGCGGGCCGGTATATCAATCGCTTTATTCGTCTAGTAAACAAAAATCTTGGAAATGGCATCCTTAGTTCTGAAGCAAACATGCTTACATCTTCAAGACCGGGGGAATTACATTTTTTTAAGATGAATGTATCAACGTGTGACCTTTGAATATATATCTAACTATAATTTCGTGATTGAAATTTTTTCCTCACCTAGTCATGCAGTCTAGGTGCTGTATTTTTATCCCACTAATATTATAAATGTGAAAGATTGGTTGGATGGATGGATGTTTGTTACTCTTTCACGCAAAAACCATTGAACCGATTGCGATGAAACTTGGTATGTAGATAGCTGGGGACCTGGATTAATGCATAGGCTACTTTTTATCCCGATATTCCTTCGAGATCGGGAGTTACGCGGGTGAAACCGCGAGGCGCTGCTAGTAGTAGATAAGCTAGTGCTGTTCACATGTTGCCACGTCAAGAATGACACGTCACCTACATACATTCTACATGACATAAATGACGTATTGTAAACATATCATAGATTAAAAATATGATGTTTGTGAATTAGGTGAATAATATCAATGTGTATTTTAAATATAGACCTAGGTAACATAGAAAAAAAAAAATGTATGCTGAGTTTTTTGCAATAAATTATATTTTCTTTCTTTGTTTCTAGTGTAATCAGTATTAACTATGACGTAATGATCTATTCATATGTCGTCATAGTTCAGTATAATTTCATAATATTGTGTAACATGAACTTGTTGGTAAAGCTTCCAGGAACTTCAGTACGTAGTAGCCGTTTACATCGATAAACGACACAATGCAGTACACGTGCCCTAAACAATCTTGCATAACCCTAAAACTTTCCGTACTTGGCTTTAGATTTGCAAAACAGTCGATAGCCCATGCCACAGAATAGGAACAACTACCTGTGCTCAGACAATGTTATTTTTTGGTATACCTATTGACATCGATCCTGTTACAGAGCAAAAAATACTATTTAGTAGTAATTTTTTCAATATAAATACAGCAGTATAGTTTTTTCATTTATTTACCAAAAACATCGCCAAACTGTTTACCACTTTGTTGGCGATAATGACGATCTATTTTTTAAGTTACGTACTTATTATGGACATGAAGTAAGAAGCCCTCACGGGGTCCCCTCCACCAAGAATACGGTGAAGTAGTTCTGTTAATCTTGAACCGACTAGAACCGCACAAAGTGATTTCTGGAGAGATTTCTGGGAGACCAGGTCCATCCTAGTATAATGAATAAATGAATGGATCATAAATGGAATGGATTTAGACCCGACCGTTCTCGGTCTCCCCTTGGTGAAAGAAGCGAACTCTAGTTAAGAAAGCCACTAACTTAACATGTCTTAGACTTAGATTACTTCATCAGCCAACGCTCTCCGGTGCGCCTTTTACGGCAGATGGGTTTGCTGGTCATCCCCGTTTATATTCCGTCGCCTCGTAACGTTACCTCACTAAAGAAGACGTTTAAAACTCTAAATAATGTTGAAGCAGTCGTTGCGTTCGTGGAAGGGTTATAAGGTACCTTTGTAATATATATCTAACTGCGCATTCTTCATAAAATCCACTACACTTAACAAATTTCATATTAAATTAATTTGAACAGATGAAGGGAGCCCCTTGAGCTTAAATTTCATATGCGGAACGCCTTTGTTGTACCGTAACGACCGGACACTATTTATGGCTATGAAGCTGAATGCGTAAATCATTTAATATAGGTGATTCATTACAATTACAAACATTTCTTGAAATGACTTTTAAATTCATGTATATAAGCATGACACTTGTTTCTAGATGTATACGTATCTATTTAGTTTTCGATCTACTGTTTACTGTGAATGTGATTTCTCAGCGCTTAAGGTTTTTATGCCTTATCTGTTATTAGTTCTTTATCAAAAACTTTCGCTAGCAGACAAGTATTTCTGAATGACTCGCTTGAACGATGATAACGCTATTTAAATTCGAATTCTCATTTTCATAAATATTTATGATCTAACGGAATCAGATTTTGTAATCCATTTTCGATTTCTTTTTGAGATCTTCCAGGGCCTCTCAAATAAAAAAAAAAATTGTGGAAATTAAAAAAATTGTTTAACTGATAAAAATATTAAATTGGGATTAAAACGTGCCATCGAAAATAACTGTTATAATGGAAGAAAAAGGTTACGTATTTACAAATTTAAATTTATCATAGATTTACTAACGTAAGTGTTCGGATAAGATATCAATTTGATAGTCTAACCATAAAACATCGCCAGTCCTTTGGTTTTACCGACATAGAAGTCAAAGTGGGAAAAAACTTCTCGGCTTTAACTTTGACTAAAGGCCCCGCAATTAACGCAACTATCACCAGTCGTTTGTAATCGAAAAAAAAAAACAATTTGTGCCGGTCCATGTGTAAATAATAGTGATTATATAAAATAGGAAACAAAAAAAACAACATAACTTACAAGCCATAAAATCAACAGTCGAGCTAACCTCAAAAAAACTTACAATAGTACCTATTTACTTTGAGTACCAATATTCACCATCAATAACCCAATAACCTTGGGCATAATTACAATAACTACCATATTCAGAGAAAAATATATCCCGCATGTGTCGTACAAAACGTTAGTCGCGACACCTACACTTTGGATATGAACACACAATGTGATCAGAGAGCTAATGCCGGGTCCCCAGTCCCCACGCTTGCCAAACCTCTTTAAACCTTCAAACGTTCAAACGAGTAGCATGAGGTTTATATGAGGGGTATAAAGTTTTTCGGGATATGCTAAACAAATAGGTCATAGGCTAAAGTGATTGCTTTGTCAGCCATTTGTTTCTTAACATCTCATTTTGTCTTATCAGTTGTGGCCTTGTTATTGTTGATTCACAAAAAAATTGTATTTTTTTAATGATCTCATCTCCTCTTTTACGTATTTTCCACTTCCTTCCTAGTGCTAAACTTTTTGTTTTGTTCACAGTTCGCAGTTACGACAAACACGACAAATGCGGCCTCGTGTGGATACCGCGTGTTGTCGCGTACAGATGTCGCACATGCGGCATATCGCCTTGTATGTCGATCTGCCGCGAGTGTTTCCACCGCGGAGACCACTCAACACACGACTTCAACATGTTTTTATCGCAGGCGGGCGGCGCGTGCGACTGTGGGGACAAATCTGTCATGAAGGAGGACGGGTAAGAACATTTATGTAGTTTTGTTATGAAGTTCTGTCTAAAAATACGATATTTTAATGCAACAGTGTAGAAGGTAGTGGTGGCAGCCCCTCAAAGCTGATGTCATAAATCTTAAATTTTGTGGACTTGCAATAAAACTATTTTTAACGGATACTATTGCGATTTATTTGGTGTTATTTTACTATTAACACTGATCCCGACGTTTCAGTTGCTTTTCAGCAGCCATGGTCACGGGTAGACTAAGATGGTGGTCGTCTCATGTATCGAAGTGCAAAAGTTATCTCAAAGTACCCGGAGTTTGTTGATTGTTGGTGTTACTATTACTGTTATATGTGGACTGTTCTAGACATATAGTACCAAAAATGAAGTTGGAGTTATCTCTCTGCAGTGGTTCGGGTATATTTTTTTTAATTTTCCGATATACTTTTTACTTGTAAAAGTTCTTCGTCTAATCTAGCAATGGCCGTTGTCTTTTCTGGGAACTCAAAAAACTTCCTTGCCGTATTTCCATCATTTGTTGTACTCGAATCTTTTAACCGGCTTAATTTTATTGATTTCTGAAGCCTTGGATTTGCCTGCTTGATTTTCTAATCCCTTCACAGCTCACGTCTTTGAATTTTGACGATACGCTATGTCTAACAAACACTCTGTACAATTTATTCGGGCATTTAGTAACGATATCTCAAATTTATACATCTCTGACACTTCACTTCGTAGAATGGCATCCAAATTATTCATCTGGGTAACTTGAGTCAAACACAAATACCATGTTGCACGAGACTTAGCTTCCGCTAGATAAGATACCTACAACCTACCGTCTATTTGTCATCACCAGTTTGTGGGCAAGTTTATTACTATCACAGTCAGTAGGTTTCAAGGTATTAATTTCCTTTCATGTCTTAGTGAGTTGTTGAACTAGGAGGATAATACAATGCTGAGCAAGGTTTAGGATTTCCCCATACGACTTCGGTCATGTCAGTCATGAAAATAGATTCGTCGCTGGTACCTTCCTCTTGAATATTTTGTTTATATCATCTTTGGCTTGGTGCATCTTTATTTTCGAAGCCTCACTTATCAAAATCAGGGCTTGAAGAGAAATTTTAGTACTTGCCTCTGTGTTAGTCAAAGAATCCTGCGGAGGATAACAGTCAAACATAACTTACTGGAGGTTGTAATAGGATGGGTATATCTTATTTTTATAGACATACTTGACTCGCGCAATGTGATATATTGAAAATATCGTAGTGCATGTAATAAGCCCAGTGCCGTATCTGGCATATAAGTGTATTTCTTCTTTGTCTTAATCAAATCAGCATAATGTTCTGTCTGCTAGGGATGATTTACCAAACTTCTATAGCTTTAGCCAAATTTTCTTGCTCTTGTCTTATTTTAGTAGAGATTCGTAATGTAGCTCAGAACGCGATTCTCTGGTCATCTACCCTTTTCCTGTTTTGTTTTACCCCCAGATCCTAGAATGATTTGCGTGGACACAATACTGATGTATTAGTAGTGACCGATGACATTCATTTATTTGCAGACTCATTAGTTATTTGTATTTCTGTATTAGTATTATGTAGATATTTCAGATATTATGTTTGTATTGTACTTACAGTCACTGTAATATGTAAGTTTATATACCTAACTTAATATTTATGGTATTAAATAAAAGAAAATATGAATGTAATTTATATGAATTATCCTCCCAGAGCATATTAGTCGTTCGAGAGAGAAGAAAAAATGTTATAATGTTTTGACTAGTCTGCAACTTATCGGCGAGCGTTTCTTAGGCGTTGAACGCTACTTATTTCTCTATTAATTCTGATGTTTTTCGGTGTTAAAGATATATTAATTTTATAAATTGTATTTTATAAATATTTTTTTGTTTTTATTTTATACAAAAATAGACTGCGTGAAATGTATAAAATGTAGTGTCACCGAACTCATGCTATGTGAAAAATGGAATACGCACTTTTTTTTCAAATGGCCGAATCCTTTTATTAAAGTCACGTGTTGTCGCGTTGTAAACGCATGTTCATAATAAAGAAAGTATGGCAAACTAATGATCTCAAAGCGGGCGCCAACGCAGTAAGCGTTGGCACCGCGTCAAGCGCGCGTTAGCATGTGAACGACTTGACCAAAATGCGTGTTTTTGTTGACACGCGTCATCTGATCGTGGCCTTCATCTAAAGGTTCAGCACCGAATTTAAGCATAAGAACAAATAATTTCCAATGTCAATTCTTAAGTCTATGAAATTGTATTACGTTAATCTTTTAGTAGTAAAGATGTTTAGTAGTTGTTAGTTTAAATCTTATTTTTAATTTACTCAAATACTTATGCTTTTTGGTTAGTATTGGTTAATATACTGACTGCATAGTGCATTACCAGCATTTCTGTCGATGACGATAAATACTGTTTTTGTTTATGTACCAGTAAAGTATAAAATTTGAACGCGATTAATGATTTTTAAGACAATATTTGATATAAAACCATAATCAAAGATAAATTGATGTCTTAAAAATATAGCGTGGTATGCTGTTCATATGATAGCCGTATCTTGCTAACTTAATAGATTTTTTATCGACGTTCTTTTGTTTTTTTGTGAATACCCTCATTACCAATTAAATGCCACACGTGTTCAATCTCAATTTTATATGAACTAATGATCGAAAGATTGAATTTCGATCGTAATTCATTGAATTATTGATTACAATAAAACTCCGTCGAAGATATATAAAAAAAACCTCAATTTGCTAGGGTTCCGTACTTTAAAAATAAAACGGAACCCTTATTCACTTCGTTGTCCGTCTGTCTGTCAAACCCTTTTTCTCAGGACCCTGTGCAGTCATCAAGTTGAAATGAATACCAAATACTTATGTCTACGGTCTCTTGAAACTGTAAAAAAAATCAAGCTTCTAAGTCAACGTAATTAAAAGATACGGTCACGTAAGCCTTAGATTTTAACAAAGAACATTTCGCAGTGATTCATGACGAAGGTTTAGGTGTATAATTTGTTAAGATTTTGTGTAAATTGGTTGAAATATGTTGAAGATGTCTCTGCTACTCGTGCGAAGCCTGGGGGGTTGCTAGTATCACTTAATTTTTTTTTTTGCGATTAATAGAAATGGACGAACTATCTACATACATGTACGGAACACTCGGTACGCGAGTCTGGCTCGCACTTGTCCGGTTTTTAATAACACAAGCTTGCCAATAGCTACTAAACAAAAATAAACTTCGGTTTACAAACAGAAGATAAACAGGTCTTGTTTTGTCATTACTTATTTATAGAAGGTAACGAATTTGCCATATACCTTGACCGTCAATACCTGACCTCCTTTAGGCCGCTTTACACTTGCCCCTGATCTTTGTTTAGAGATGCCAGCGGAATACTTAACGCCGCCGCCTTGTCGGCAGATTGGCCTTGCCCTCCATCCACAGCCCATGTATTCACGGCGAGTATGTTTCGCATGCTGGCTTGGTAGCGGATATGACAAATCTAGCTATGCTCCATCGTGGCTGGCCCCAGAAATAGGTATGCAGTTATCCTTCGTGAAAAAAAAATGGAATTAGTAATTTGCGCATGACGTCAGAGCCCATACGTCTCTGACTTCCCGACAACAGCCAGTTCGTAATAGGTATGCGGCCCTGGTTGCTTACAATCCCCAATCCCTGGTGGATTATAAGCTATATCCATTTCTTTCCATAGCCTTTCCTTCTTACCTCCTTTCCTACCTTCAATTTTAGCATCTTTAATTCTCAAAGTGCCCGGTTGACGGCGATAGGTTTGCCTTGCCTTGATATATTACCAAATTATAGTTGGCAAAATATGGGTGTTTTATATACCTCTGCCTACCCCTCCGGGGATACAGGCGTATGAATGTATGGGATACATAGTTTTTCTGAAATATTTCTTTCGAGATAAAAAAAGTCAGAAAAGCAATGTACCTAAATGTAAATTTCAGAAATCTCCCAAATGAATTTTTTGCCGAGTGTCCATTCCATCATTCCATGTCTATTATGTTCATTTGTCACTACACCAAAGTGGCGCCCTCTTAACGTTGACACAGTCGATCACCAATGTCATTCTCTCTGGCAATCGCTAATGGCAACTAGTTTCTTCGTTCTTTCTTAATGTGTACGTATCATCCTAACTAATATTATTAAAGTTTGTTACACTTTTACGCCTAAAGTACTAAACCAAAATTCTGCACACACGTTCCCATGTGACATAAAATGACAGAATACCTTTCATCCAGAAAAAAAATACAGTTTCGGAAATATATTAATAGTTATTTAATAGCCAGCTTGTTTTTACTTTAGAGTTACTGCTTTAACACTGAGACAGTTTAAGGCTAGGTGTGGTTTGAGGTACGTGGACAGTACGCAAAACTCTCAGGACCAGCTACCTAATTAAAAAAAAAGCAAAACATGATTTGATGGTGATAGCTTCGCCTTAGCAATTAAACAATGTTTATCACTTAACTATCACCCTTATCAAGCTGGCTTTTATATTCATTTTATTACTTAGAATAACCACCATGCTCTGAATCCAATGACTTGTGTCCGCTGTAAACTATATTGAGCGACTTATTTTAATAACTTTTTTCATTTGTTTTATTTAGCTTGAAAGTCAGCATTAATACTCGCTGAATATTTATAAATTCAAGAAGTACAAAACACATTGTGTCATCATCCTCCGAGCCTTTTCCCAACTAAGTTGGGGTCCGCTTTCAGTCTTTTTTTTTCTTTTTTTTTATGGTATAAGAGGCAAACGAGCAGACGGGTCACCTGATGGTAAATGACTACCGCCGCCCATGGGCACCTGTAACTCGAGAATCACAAGTGCGTTGCCGGCCTTTAAGGTGGGAGTATGAGAAGAGGGGGAGGGGGGGAAAAGTGGGGAGAGGGGAAAGACGGGAATAAGGGAGAAGGAAGGGTTAGGGCCTGCGGTAACCTCACTCACGCGGCGAAATTCAATGCAAGCATTTCTTCACTGCCGGTTTTCTGTGAGGCCGTGGTATCGAGCGGAGTCGAGCGGCCCATACGTGCCGAAGCCTGGCTCTCCCACGTTAAAGTCTAACTACGATACGGCCGAACTTCGATATCTTACGTGAAGCGACTGCCATCAGACCTCCACGACCAAGTACTAAGCGATATCGAAGTACTGTAGTTAGACCAGGTTGTCGGACTTTCGTCGTCGTCCTCCGAGGAAGGGGGTCTATTGGTGGTCCCAAGAATTAGCGGACCTCCGTGTGGCCTGCATTCGTGCCCGGAGGTCCTACTCCCACAGCCGGCGGCGTCGCCGCAATGACGGGGAAGAGGACCAGCTTTACGAGGAATACCGCGAATCACGGAGGACTCTGAAGCTGGCTATAAGCCGCGCCAAAGAAGCGAAAAGAAAGGAGATGCTGGAGGGTCTCGATCGTGACCCCTGGGGTCGCCCATACCGTGCGGCGCAACAAAAGCTCCGCACGTCGGCCCCCCCCCCTTACGGAGACTCTTCAGCCCAGCTTCCTGCAGGAAGTGGTTGAGGGCCTTTTCCCGCAACGGGTGGAGCACACGCCCCCGTCGATGGCCAGCTTGGCCGGAGACAACGGAGAGGTCGCAGATGAGGATGTTCCACCCGTAACGGAGGCGGAGATAGGGGCGGCTGTTCTACGGATCCGTTCCAAGAACACCGCCCCTGGGCCAGACGGGATCCCTGCCCGAGTCTTGGCCCTGGCCCTTGACCACATGTCGGACCACCTCAGGGGGGTGTTCGACGCTAGCCTGGCGTCCGGACACTTTCCTGACTGCTGGAAGAGCGGGAAGCTGGTCCTTTTAACGAAGCCGGGACGGCCTACCGACTCGGTCGCGGCCTACAGGCCCATCGTGTTGCTGGACGAGGCGGGTAAATTGTTTGAGAGAGTCCTCTCTGCCCGCATCGTCCGGCACCTTTCCGAGGTTGGCCCTGATCTGTCGGACGCTCAATTCGGTTTTCGAGCAGGGCGTTCGACGATCGGTGCTGTGTTGCGCCTGAGGGCCGTGACCGAAGAGGTAGTGAGCCATGGCGGCGTGCTGTTGGCGGTGTCGTTGGACATCGCCAACGCATTCAATAGTCTGCCATTCAGCTGCATCAGGGAAGCACTCCATTATCACGGGGTGCCAGGGTACCTGAGGCGGCTGGTGGCAGACTATCTAGAGGAGCGTACCGTCATGTACGAGGACCGAGATGAAAATTTGAGACGTCGGCCCATGTCGTGCGGTGTTCCACAGGGGTCTGTTCTTGGACCACTCCTGTGGAACATGGGGTACGACTGGGCCCTTCGCGGTGACTTCCCCCCCGGGCTGGGCGTAATCTGTTACGCTGACGACACTTTGGTTACAGCCCGGGGGGTGAACTTTCAGGAGGCGGCGCGCTTGGCCACCAGGGGAGTCTCTCTGGTGGTCGATCGCATTGAGGCGCTGGGCTTGCGGGTGGCCCTGGATAAGACGGAGGCCCTTTTATTTCATGGGCCCCGTCGTGGTCCACCCCCTGGCGCCTCTATCGTTGTCAACTCGCTCCTCGTACCGGTTCAGGCCCATATTAAATATCTGGGCCTGATCCTCGACGGGAGGTGGCGCTTCGACGAGCACTTCCGGCAGCTTGCTCCAAGACTGGTTGGCGCTGCGTCCGCCCTGGGACGACTTTTGCCCAACTTGGGTGGACCCAGCGTTGCAACGAGACGGCTGTACACGGGGGTTGTCCGGTCAATGGCACTGTACGGTGCACCGGTGTGGGCGGAGGCTCTGACCGCCCAGAATAGGGCGCGCCTCTGGCGCCCTCAGAGGGTTATGGCGGTTAGAGCCATACGCGGATACCGTACCGTGTCGACGGAGGCGGCGTGCGCGTTGGCCGGGACTCCCCCGTGGGATTTGGAGGCGGAAGTGCTCGCCGAAGTTTATCGGCGGGCGGCTGAGTTCCGGGCGGGAAGCGGCAGTCAGCCCCCGCCCGAAGAGATAAACGAATGGCGTGAAGCCGCTCGCCGAGCCACGATGGCTCGTTGGTCGTCCCGGCTGGAGGCTCCACGTGCTGGCTTTGCCGCCGTGGAGGCGCTCCAGCCGGTCATCGTCGAGTGGGCAGGGCGGCAGCACGGGACCCTTTCCTTCCGACTGACGCAGGTTCTTTCCGGGCACGGCTGCTTCGGGAAGTACCTGCACTCGGTCGCTAGGAGGGAATTGAGTCCCGCCTGTCACCACTGCGACTGCAGTGAGGACTCGGCTCAGCATACGCTGGCGGCTTGCCCCAGTTGGGCGGTGCAACGTCGGGCCCTCATTGCAGTCATCGGAGAGGATCTGTCGCTACCGGCCGTCATACGCTCCATGGCCGGTAGCGACAGGAATTTTACCGCGGTCGCAACCTTCTGTGAGGACGTCATCTCGCAGAAGGAGGCGGCGGAACGGGTCCGGGAGGACGATCTCCACTCGGACCGAATTCGCCGCCGGCGAACCGGGCGGCGGAGGCGCGCTTTCCAGCGCCTCATGCCGCCCTGAGTGTGGCCGCGGGTGGACGGGACGGGTTTTCCCCTTCACCCGCTACAGTGGCCATCCGCGAGGAGGCGTCGTTCACGTGTGCCTGGACGTCGCCTAAGCGAGAGTTTATAACCGAAGGTGGTGCCCGCGCTTTTGCGGGTAGGCGCTAGGAGGGGTCCGGATGTCTTAATAAAGCTGTTCCCGGATTCCTCCTATTTTAGGCGCAGTACGGTACACCGTGTGGTTTTAGTCGGTTCGATTCCGACACACCGCCCCACCGAAAACCCCGGTGGGGTGACGGCCCGAGGGGGTTTCCACACGCAAAAAAAAAAAAAAAAAAAAAAAAAAAAAAAAAAAAAAAAAAAGGTTGTCGGACTTTTTAGGGCTCCCAACTAAACGTAACGAATGTCACATGTTCGTATGGCAACCGGGACCGACAGCTTAACGTGCTCTCTGAGGCACGGATGGGTCTCGATGCTTTAAGAACGGTCACCCATTATGAGACTGACCTGGCTAGTATTACTTAACCGTGTCATGTGCCAACTTACTCGGTTACCCTTTAGCCACGGGAACGTGATGATTTATCATGTTTGTATTTAGGTAGGTATATTTTTTTACCTCTAACCTATGGATTTATTTCATCAAGATCGCCTGTGTACAGTTCTAAGTTCATCATATTTAGTAAGTGCTTGGTACCGATCAAATAATAATATGTATATCTGAACTAATTATCTTACTAATATTTTAAAGGCGAAAGTTTGTGAGGATGGATTGATGTTTGTTACTCTTTCACGCAAAAACGGCTGAACAGATCTGAATGAAATTTGGCACAGAGATAGATTACAGTCTGGAAAAACACATAGGCACATACGGTTCCCGTGGGATACATTTCACCAAATAGTCCACGCGAACGAAGTCGCGGGCAACAGCTAGTATTATAAATGTGAAAGTAACCCTGTCTGTCTGTTATGTTGTCACGCCTTAACTACTAAACCGAACACCCTAAAATTTGCATACACGTTATTAGGGTTACAAGAAGGACATAGGGTACTTTTATCCAAAAAGAATTACTTTTCTCCAGGGATAAAAAAATAAAGAGAGCGAAGCCGCCTCAATGGTAATATTGCCAGTCCCATGCTTTGGGCTATCGGGTAGAGAAGGACGTGGTGGTTAATGCTGACATGTAATTCTGAGTATTGTACAACAAGCGATGTATCTATGTGAACTCTCCACAGTCTTTAGTCGTTGTTAGAACCTCGTTATCGATACTTGTCTTGTACCTTGTAATACCTCAGTAAGAATAAATTATATTTTTGGTGACCTCCAGTATCATTTCTCTCCTGCACACATTACCTTACACGCAGTATATAGTGAAGAGTGCCCCAAACACAACTAAATACTTCTACCGGCACTATAAATAGAAAAAGGCTTCCTAGTGATATCATATAATATACCTTAGCTATATCGGTTTAGATATAAATTTATTTAGCAACGTAGAAAGTCACACAGTGTACGGTAAAGAGTACGAATTGTGATGTCATGAAGGTGTGTAAGCCATTAGATATGCATGACACACGTTTCGCTCTATCATAAATGCGTAGGATTTAACGTTGTTTTTGCATTAAACAGTGCGACACTTAAAACACTACACCATGTTTCAAAAGCTAAAAGTATATCTAATATGTATTCAGTGGTAGATAATTGGTGTTTATAAAACCACAATGTATTGACTTTTGAAGTCATCACTACATATTATAAATCAAAGTCCCACGCCGCGTCTGTCTGTCTATCTGTTCGCGATAAACTGAAAAGTATTGAACGGATTTTCATGCGGTTTTCACTAATAGACAAAGTGATTTATGAGGAAGGTTTAGGTGTATAATTTGTACAGCCGTGTACGTTGTACAGTACGTGCGAAGCCGGGGCGGGTTGCTAGTTATCTATATAATAAAACCATAGAGGGAAATAAAATCTTCATAATGTATATTTGTATTTTCATTATTAAATTTAAGTCACATTATACACAGGTCCAGCATAAATTTTGACTTGTTGACCTGTACGAAAAATATATACAATGATAGTTCAAGTTATACTGGAAATGAAGAGCTTGATTTATGTCACAAATAAGTCTATGAATTAAAACAAAACATTAAAAAGTTAGTGAAGTGCCGAACTTCGACCACCAGACGACGACGATGCGAAAACGGGCTGATTAAAAATTTTTCAACAAAACATTTAACCGACGAAAAGGAACTAAAAGGCAAGAAATAAATAAACCTTTTAAGTCTTGAGTATCGAGCTTATTTACATAAAATTTTATATAAACTAAATTTGATTCGGTCCAAACATCAAACTCATTAATTATCAAAATTTTATATGTGCGTATAAATGGAGAAGGCTCTACGTAGGTAATTAATCATTTGAAACATACTAAAAGAGAACCGATCACAGTACAATATTTAAAAAGTATTTATTGAAAATAGAAATAGGCACTATAATAATGGGTACTAAGAGTAGCCCGGAAGTGTATAGTGATAGTGGAACTCTTCAGTGACTAGTATTAAACTCCTTGAGTTTTGACTCATATTTTTTTTTCAACGAAATTGACGAGTTTTGACGAGTCCAACAGATTGGGCTTAAAGATGATCTGATTATGGAGTCATGAGGTAGATAGGGGACCTCTTTTTTACTTTTTTATTTGGTTCGCTATTATTTTTTAGTTTTTTTATATTATAATTTATTAATGACAGTAACCTTTCTAGTAGCGCGTGCATATCATCAAACTGGAACACCAAAAAGAAAAGAAAAGTCAAACATACCTACGACATTCAGAATTACTAAAGTTACAAAATACAAATACTTCTGAATACAATCTAATTCCGAATGCTGTAAATTTACAGAATTTAAAAAAAATCTATTGTAGAAAATATGAGTACAATTCGCAAAAGTCAGCTGCTAGTCTTGACACACTACATTAATTATTATTGTTAGATAACCCACAGCAGATCTTAACGACGTAAAACAGCTTACATCTCATATCTACTCATTCGTACAATAAACTTCTATTGTAGAGGTTAAACATTTCAATTACTTGGTCATTTAACATTTTTATTCCCAAGCACGTGAACGTGCCCACCGATTGTATTGCCCACAGATTAAACTGATAACATCCATTAGAACTATTATATTTCTTATCAAAGTAAACATACGCAGCTTAAACACATGCTAGATAAGATATCAGTACGTTTTTTCCGTTACGTGAACTTGACCGCCGCTGCTCTAGAGTCTAGACCTTGGGATCCGTGCCATGTCAACAATTTATTGGAGTGCAAAGAGTTATTTGAAATCAACATGCTTCATTAGCTTCAACAATCTTGGAATTCAATTTTAACCTACTTCTAATTGTTATTTTAAGATGAAACTTGAAACCATAATTTGGCATCTTGGAGCTGCTCTGATGATGGAGCCAGGAGGTGGATAATAGAACTCTTCAGTGGCCACGAGTAAACCCCTCGAGTTTTGGCTGTTATGTTTAAGTTTTACGAAATTACAACAATGTTATATACATAATGGTGTGTCGTTCGTTTACGTGTGACGTATATTAGGCTCTCGCCTGACATTGTAGATTAAACTATTCGGCATCAAAGATGGCGCTTCGGTCTGTCTAAGTGGTTACAGAGTTCACCCACTTAGGTCATCCCAACAAATATCATGATTTGTATAGTCATTGAACAATGAACGGATAGTTCAATCAATAACCCATTAGGCCTAATAATAACTACGGCCAGTGCAACCTGGTCGAAACGTCAGGCAATTCAGAGGTATCTAATATAACACATATTTTATGAGCGCCTTAATTCCCGTATAAATGATGACATGATTATAAGTTCATTCATATAAAACTATGCAGAAGAATTACATTGTAGAATGGTTGAACTTGACGCAGGCTTTTTTTAGTGACATAGAGCTTGCCCTCACATTCACATTTATGTATTTGATCTGATGAAATGAAACTAAATATAAAAAGGCTGTGCCTTACACACTATATAAGACATTCGGGTAGAACGAGACAACCACGTTGTTACGTCACAACCGAGACCAAGAGAGATGGAAAGTTCAAGCGACCTTTCTTCGACTCGAGCGTCCCTCGTTTGAACTTGCCTCTAGGAGTTTAGACCTTGACTGTGACCTTGTAAACTGTGTCGTCACCGCGCCCGTTGCGTCATCGCATTTATAAACCGACGTTAAAATAAAGACATTTTCACATTTGTTTAGATGAAATTACTAATTTTATGATTATAACGGAAGAAGAATAACTTGATAATTTAATAGTTAACAACATTAGGAATTGTACATACGAACGTCACATTATATAAAAACCGGACAAGTGCGAGACTGACTCGTGCACCGAGGGTTCCGTAAGCGAGCAAACTTGTATATAGTACGTCCATCTAGGGAATAAATTCTCGAAGACGCGATGCGGTTGCGATGTACGACAAAATCAACAATCCAACCGCACAATATAAGTTTGTAATCAAAAAAAACTATTTTTTTATGTGAAATAACAACAAATTAACAATTAACGGATTTTTTCCTTTTTGTGCTGTCCTTGCTTCTTACCAAATTTCATGATTCTAGATCAATGGAAAGTGCCCTATAGGTTTTGATTTATCTGCGAAATGTTTAAATTTGTTAAAATCTAAGGCTTAATGGCCGTATCTTTTGATTGCGTTGACTTAGATTGATTGATTAGACTTGATTTTTTTACAGCCTCAAGGGACCGCGAGATATTTGATGTTAATTTCAACTTGATTCCTTCACGGGTTCCTGAGGACCCTTTTCCGTCTTGACAGACACACAGACAGACAGACAGACATATAAAACAACAAGTTAACGAGTTCCGGATTTTTTTCTTTTATTTGTACCGCGAGATCTTGCTTCTTGCCAAATTTCATGATTCTAGGTCAATGGGAAGTACCCTATAGGTTTTGATTTACCTGCGAAATGTTCAAATTTGGTCAAATATGAAGCTTAAATGGCCATATCTTATGACTGCGTTGACTTAAGCCCGGTGCCTATAATCAAGAAAGGATTCGTTTTGCTGATATTAAACAAATACATATAGGTAATAAACAAAAGTATCAAGGCTATATTAATATGAAAAATTTACATTTCTTGCTTTGATCTGTTTGAAGCATAAACTTCATATACACCATGTATTAAAGTAAAGTTGTAACGCCCACCTAAACACAAATTTTATCCAAAACACAAGAAACTTCCGTACTTTTGTGTTTACGTACTCAAGTAATACTGGTTAATTTATATAAGTTTCTATTATATATTGTTCTGTTTACCTAAGGTCCCGACCAAAATAGGTCGATGGTCCGGATCCGGACCGCGGTCCGCCATTTGATGACCCTTGTTCGTTTGGATCGAACTTGTTCTTAAGTATATATAATAAGTATGTATATAAGTTTCTAGCCGTCCCCGCAGTTTCACCTGCGTTTATGGTCACTACTCCGCTCCTATTGGTCGTAGCGTGATATTATTAAGCTTATAGCCTTCCTTAATAAATGTGCTATCCAACACTAAAATAATTTTTCAATTCGAACTAGTAGTTCCTGAGATTAGCGCGTTCAACCAACCAAACAAAAAAACTTTATAATATTAGGATAGATATAATAAGATGATTCGCTTTATTCTCGTTTGCTTGTTATTATAATTCGTTCTAATCTCTTTACAGGTTCTGCAGTAACCACGGCAACAAATGCCCGCGGCCCGGAGATGTGCCAGCGGCCCTCATGTGCGTCGCCGAAGCCATGATGCCGCGTCTCATACTGCGTTTGCTACAACATTTCAGGGAAAACAGGTTTGTACTCATAAGAAACTAAATTATTAAGGGATTTCTTCTAATATGAATGACTTAGCTTATGGTAATGATATTATCTGCTGTTGTAGATAATAGCTATCTTTCATTACTTTATACATAATAATATACTGAGTGTGTGGTCATTATGTTAAACAAAAACTGTGTATATATTTATTGAATTGAAGTTTATGCGAAATGGCCAACTTTGGTTGCTGGCATTTCTTTGGCCATGAATCTATTGATTTCGCTGCAAAAGCTTTGCAGAAGCCTTCTCTTGAGAGAACCATTGTAGGACTGATGTTTATAGTTTGCCATATCCTTTAATAATGAAGAAAAATAAAACAACTAATAAATCGTTCAACTGGAACTCCCAGACGCTTAAACTCCGTACTACCGTACCTCATCCATTTAATGCATTATTAAATACTAGCTGTTGCTCCGTTAGATCCGTTCAGGCGTTTTTGAAAGAATAACAAACATCCATCCATCCATCTATCTTCACAAACTTTCGCCTTTATAATATTAGTATATATATAATATTATTTATACTGGAAGAGAATGCCTATGGCATTAAGTCCGCCATTGTATATTTTTGTGCATAAAGTTTTAATAATAAATAATAATAATAATCATTTATTTCAGGCTGCATAGGCCCATAGCAAAATGCCTTAATCTAAATATACACACTAAAACATTGTGTTAGTGAATAAAACTCAAAACTAAGTTAGTAACTCTTTACTTGCACTAAGTCTTTGTGCGGTCTGTTGGTATTTGCTTGCTGTTGTTGGTGGTGGTAATATATCAGGAACCTCCAAAACTGGATTTTGTGCTCTAGTTTTTTCAGTTAATAAATCCGATTACCTAATTCACGTGTAATGGTCTCTTAACCTCCAGTTCTGAAGCCCCACTTATTCCGATATTACCCGATAAGGTTTCTGCAGTAACCGTGTCGATGAACAATTATTTATAGTACTTTATGTTGACCTTATTTATATGTAACTTGGAAACAGGATAGGTTTAGTACTAGTACTGATATGTGTGCCTTGAAGTGTGGACAAGGTTGGTTGCCTTCTATATAGATGTACATTAAATACCCAATGTTACATATACTACTTCTAATATATTTTCATTGTGGTATATGATAAGAACATAGAAACAATACAGGTAGGGGATAGTTTGCTAGGGATTTTAGGTCGATTGAGGGGCCCGACGGAGGTAATAACGACCACCCTCTAGAAGACTGCGGTATAACAGTAAGAAGCGGCGCGGAGTAAGAAACTGGTAGACTTGTCCAAACGGCAACTTTGTAATAAATCATTACATAATCACTACATATTATAAAACAAAGTCCCCCGCCGCGTCTGTCTGTTCGCGATAAACTGAAAAACTACTGAACGGATTTTCATGCGGTTTTCACTTATAGACAGAGTGATTCATGAGGAAGGTTTTGGTATATAATTTGTACCCGTGCGAAGCCGGGGCGGGTTGCTAGTATATTATAAAACAAAGTCCCCCGCCGCGTCTGTCTGTTCGCGATAAACTGAAAAACTACTGAACGGATTTTCATGCGGTTTTCACTTATAGACCGAGTGATTCATGAGGAAGGTTTTGGTATATAATTTGTACCCTTGCGAAGCCGGGGCGGGTTGCTAGTATATTATAAAACAAAGTCCCCCGCCGCGTCTGTCTGTTCGCGATAAACTGAAAAAGTATTGAACGGATTTTCATGCGGTTTTCGCTAATAGACAGAGTGATTCACGAGGAAGGTGTAGGTGTATAATTTGTTAAGATTTTGTGTAAATTGATTGAAATATGTTGGTAATTGTTGAAGATGTCTCTGCTACTCGTGCGAAGCCGGGGCGGGTTGCTAGTATTTATTATATAGTTGCAGTTGCCGACGTTGCAGTCAATTCCTTTCCTATATACTTAGTCTATGTTTATGTGCCATACTGTGCGCGTTGCTGTGGCGAGAATTTGCAATTAAAAAACAGACAAAAAAACTATCTTATCTCTCAAGTTGGACCAAACTGCACACTTTGTGCAAAATTTCATTAAAATCGGTTTGCTTTTACAGCGTAAAATCACACTTTTTAGTGATGATAATACAACTAAACCCACAGGCGTGACCTTGTGTTTTAGTACCCTAAACAAGTTTTACAGGTATGACGATTTCTAAAATATTTATTCCAAGTATGCGACACATTTTATCTCTGATATTAGCAAGGCCGCGAACAACAAGACTATTTGTACATGTCATTTGTTCACTTGCTCTGACGTAATTTTATTGTATTTTATACATTTGGGAAAAATACCCCTAGAATCTCTGGTATCAGAGACAGAATGTAATAAATTAATTGAAAAAAAAATTATAACACGCTTTTACACAAACTAAGTTTTATTTTAGTGTAGGTTTGATGTTTAAAAAAGTGCTCCTCACCACGAATCAATCGAGCT
The DNA here is from genome assembly GCA_963859945.1 of Euplagia quadripunctaria. Lineage (NCBI taxonomy): Eukaryota > Metazoa > Arthropoda > Insecta > Lepidoptera > Erebidae > Euplagia > Euplagia quadripunctaria. The sequence continues at coordinate 2,041,458 of OY982570.1, read as the reverse complement.
CAAACTCGATTGGTTTATCTTGTTTATTTAAGAAGTTCCATGACCGTCTTCCGGCTCCATCATCAGAACACCTCCATGGTACCATATTATTGTATTATCGCCGATGATACATATAACACCAAATTTGAGCCTAATCGGACATCGGGAAGTGGTTCTAATTTAGCTTTTAAGATTCGTGACACATACAAACATTGCAATTTAAATAAAAGAAATAAAACTTATGGCCCCTATTTTTTAAGTTTTATGTCCTTATATGACCCTTCTATTTCTATATCAAAAGTGGTTCAGCGGTTTAGGCGTAAAAACGTGATAGCCAGAAAATTACTTTCCAATTTATAACATTAGTATAGATTCATAAAAATATGGCTAAAATATTCATAATTAGAAAAGAAAATAATGTGTAAAACTACATCAACAAACATTTTTTGTCAGGGAGTTAATGATTTACTATCAATAAAGAAATTATTGACCAAAAACCTTTTTAATACTGTAGTGTTGTAGAACTTGTTTTAGCTATATTAGGTAAGTTGCTAGAGCTAACAGATGAATACCGGCGGCCGTGTTGTATAAGGCGGATACCAAGAATTTCGCGAACGCATTAACATGAAATGCCGTGCTCCCATAGGACTCTTCAGTCACCAAAAGAGATGCCACAACACTTAAACTTATACACATGCGTTGCAACAAACATCTTTTTAGATGTGGCCAATCTAAAAAGATGTTTGTGGCAACGCATATGTATATATAATTGTACGTATAGAAGAAGTGCAGAAATATAAATAAATATTTTTTTTAAACAATATGCGCGTTCAGTATTATGTTCATTTTATACTGGCCAATGAAATCAATCAAAAATGATTTATGGTCTAAATTCGACCACCGGATGACCTCTAATTTATTATCTAATCATCACATAAACTGTGCTGTAATTTTACATCACAGCGTCATAAAGTATACAAGTTATATCGTACCAACTATGAATTTTTTTTATTATTAAACCAGCTAAGAGTGGATAAACCTTAAACAATATGTCTGTGATATCTTATAACTGTTATAATTTCGCTTGCCAAACATGCTATTTGTTACCAAACCCTTCAATAATCGGATGATCATATAGGTCTGTTGGTTTTTTTAATTGCCTTATTGTTAACATACCATTACCATTTTTCGGTTGGTAGCTTTCTAACTACTCAGTCTGGGGTGTGCTCCTTTAGCGCTAACATAATCAATATGGTTGTATGGTGGTAGTTATATAGCAAGATTTTATTGTTAGTTCCAAAAAGCTAATTTATTCTCCTGATCTTCTCTTCCCAAAAAAACAAAACAATATTGTACGGTCATTATATTTCCAACTTTTGAAATATTGTTAAGAGCTGAGGTTCGGGATTAGTAAGGTACATCAATTTATTACCAAAATAGAAACAATTTATTTTAATAGTTCACAATTAAAATTAATTCCCTATTTCAATTATCAGTTTTTCCACTTCTCTATTCACTTGTTCTTAGCACTTATTGCACTTGTTTCCTCGCTGATCCATCAACTAGAACTCTTTTAATACTGCCATGCAACTACCGTTTTATACTCCGAACGTTATTTCATAGAGAGTTCTTAACATTTCCCGAAAACTCGAAAGCATTCTGGAATTTTCTATTATAATGTGTTTATTGTCAAAAGATGACGTGCATCTCAATGTGGTTCCTAAACAATATCTTGGCTTATCCTAACAGGGTTATTTCTTATGTTACAGTAGCGGTTCACAAACAACTTCAGACAGCTATAGAATCACAGTCCAGGAGTGCGAGGGTTACGTTAAGATGCTGATGGAGTTCAACAATATGGGTGATCTCATGCGCTCCGCCATGACCAAGGCACTCATAAACCCACAGGTGAGAACACTAAAGGCATTATACTAATTTATTTGCCTTTGCTCGGTATTAGATCTATAATTTCTTGTAGTATTCAAAATCGATATTTTTTTTTTATAAATCCAGGTTCTAAATAGATGCGCCTTACGTGGACGTGAATCTAGGCAATCTGGTTATGATTATTTGTTTTATATATGTGCAAAAGTAACTTTGTCTTTTGGTTATCTTTACTTACCTGGCTGACTGATGACTGGCCTGTTGGTCTAGTGGTTAGTGACCCTGACTGCTAAGCCAGAGGTCGTGGGTTCGATTCCCACCCAGGACAAATAATTGTGTGATGAGCACGATGATTTGTTCTGTGTCTGGGTGTAATTTATCTATGATATGTATGTATTTAGAAATATATAAGTATGTTTATCAGCAGTCTGGTTACCATAGTACAGGCTCTGCCTAGTTTGGGATCAGACGGCCGTGTGTGAGATGTGTGGAGTATTATTATTATTATTACCTAAACCGACCTAAATCTTTGTCATTTACAAAATGTCACTGTGTACTTACTGAAAAAACCAAGCAATAAAAACTCACTCCCTCTCAGATTAACTTTTGGTTAAACTGTTTTTTTCTGCGAAGTTACACAAAAAAAAAGTGAGATGCAAACTGCAAATAATAAATGTTTTTAACAGTTTTACTATCGTGTAGCGAGACCATCTACTTACAAATGAGATAAAGGTGATGGTTTATAAAAATATTAAAGATGACCAGTGTTTAAACACTTATTTACAGTACGTAGGGCGCTGTTCTAGTAGTAATAATTATTAGGTGATCCATGAATAATATAATTATTTGAAGTCTTGGTGTACCTACTTTGTGTAACAACTGGGAAATTACCTTAACACTAGAGTTGTTTAAAAAAAACATAATATGTAAGGATACAGATCTGTATCCTAATCACCGAGTAACTTAAACCCAAACCTAACTTGAAATACACTATTTATCTTTTGGTAGATGTACCGCAATCTGGTGGAGCCACCGTTCCCGGACACAGAGTACGGGTGCTATATGGCAGAGTCCAACAAGATGTATGAGAAAGCTCTCGAAATGTTTCCCGCGCCAGAGCCACCTGACGAGTAAGTTCATCATAAAATAATTCTTAAGTGAATCATTCATCTTTATATCCTATATATACGGGGGTCACACTGAAAGTTTTTAGAAAATAAAAAAACGGAATGATATAGAATCCTGTTTCTAAGCACCGTCGCATGCGATGGAACCATTGACTGAAGCAATGAGCCCACTCTTCTTTAGGGATCTCTTCCACGCCTTTTTCAAACGCAACGACGGCATCTTCGGGGTTTATTGGTACCGTATACTATAGAATAGTATGTGACGGTACATGGCAAAACCAAAATATCGAAAATGTGCGGGTGAATGAAGAGCCTTCTACCTCACGATCTCGACGACGGAGGGCGTGCACCGCTGAGCCAGTCAGCCTTTGACCACGGCCAGTGCAACCTGATCGAAACGTCAGGCAATTCAGACATATCTAATATCTTTTCGTGATCGCGTTAATTCCCGTTTAAATAAATAATTGTGTAAATCATGGAACGCAAAAGTTTAAAAGTTAGCACGACAGACACTTTTTAAATTGCCGCCAATTTGTAAAAACAAATGACAAATGAAATTAATAAACATCTACAGATTCCCAAGAGTTCCTAATTCGAAATTTAAATAAATTTTTCATCGTCTGCTTTTTTTACTGGCCTATTCTAAAAACTTTCAGTGTGACCCACGTACAGATAATTCACTTTATATATAATTATTATACTATCCTTTTGAAAGTTATGACCGTTTGAATTTTACCATCACCATTTAATACCTGGAAATTCAAGCGGTCATAACTTTGAAACGAATATTTTTTTATTTTCTGTTTTTTGTAACTGCATGCTAGAGTCATACCCTTCTAGTGATTTAAATAAGTGTTGCATTGACAGATACACCTGTATATAATTATTTTGTACGCGCGTATGTCTTTGAACTCCTTCTAAACCGATTTTCTAAAAACAATTTTATTTATGTGTGTTTGAGTGGGACCTCAGATAGTTTAGATATACAACTAGACCCGGTAGGTGGCGCTGCGACCGGGTTCCAGGATTCTTATTTCACTTTTAGACGAAATTTTCTTGTGTGTGTGTTTGAGTGGTACTCTGGATGGTTCAGATTCACGATTGGTCCCGGTAGGTGGCGCTGCAACCAGGTTCTAGATTTTTTTTGACCAAAATGTGTCTTATTTTTTTAAGATTTTAGTTTATTTGTTTTATTGTCGAAATCAATTATGACACCAAAACAGAATCCTACGTTCGGGCAGGACAACGTCTGTTGGGTCCACTAGCTGTTATATAAAACATCATCTATTGATTCTGAATATCTCTTGATTCTCTTGCTGTAATTCAAACAATGAAGTATTAAAAACAAGTTTAGCCATAAGAAAATATGAAACTTAAATGTGGCATATTCTATACACTGTTCGATATGGGAATGTGTCTGAAATATTTTTGTTAGGTCAATCTGATTTTGGCTACATTGCTTCAAGTTTGATGGTACAAGTACGCAAGAAGCTTCTTTTATTCATAGGCCTTCTGGTTTTATGTCTATAATACGTATTTGTTATGAGTGTATTCATAAGTTAACGCTAGCTCTTTATATATAGTTAATTGGTATTTGTCCAGGTATCGCCACTTACCAGCGCTGGCGCCTCGCCTTCATCACAACACGCTATTAGATGAATTCATATTTTGGACATTTAAGTATGAGTTTCCGCAGAATGTCGTCTGCTTCTTACTTAATATGCTGCCCGATCAGGATTATAAGGTATATCTTTTATACTTGGAGATATATTCGCTTGTAATGATAAATCTCTTTTTCATGGACAGTCAAAACACCTGTAATATATCTAAAAGAGTCTTGACAATTAATGCTTTATACAAGTTGTAATTTTTTGGTGTTAAAAACAATTGCTTTTATAATGAAGTAACTTCCACACAATTACACACATTAAACTTACAAATACTAAACAAAACTTATTTTTAACAGGAACACTTAACCCGCACATTCGTGATGCACTATGCCCGCATCCCATTAGTTCTTGAAGACGCTGCTGACCCGGACACTTTATCCAACCGAGTTGTCCACATGTCAGTCCAGCTATTCTCCAACGAAGCTCTAGCCTTAAGATGCGTCCAGCAGTTGCATCTACTTCACGTCATGGTTCTATCTCTACGCCTCATGATGGGGAAGATATTAGTACAAAACACTTTACACGATCCAGATCAAAATTTCCACTATGTGATCGATTGTACTCGAAGAGTGATGAAAGAACATTGTTATTGGCCACTCGTGTCCGACTTCAATAATGTGCTGAGTCATAAAAGTGTAGCGTTGCTGTTTTTACAAGATGATGCGCTGGTTGATATGTGGTTTGAATTCCTGTCTATGTTGCAAGGTGAGTTAATCTTTCAGATCTTGTTATTGTCATACTTTTGTACGATATCCTGATTTCGTTTACATTGAGCGGCTCTAAAATCCGGTATAAATCCTGGATGGTCGTGATATTTTGTAATACCAATAAAGCAGATTATAGGAAGGAATTATATGTAAAACATGTTGTGGGTCCTAAAGTGGTTCCCTGAAGCACACTTTATTTGTTTATTGAAAATTTTTATTTTACATGATTTACGTTGTAACTGTAGTGTACTTACATTTTATTTTTTTATTTTATTTATTTATTTGGCTCACCAACAATTGAATACACTAATACAATGATATGAGATACATCCAATAGACTTATAACTAGTGTAACAATTTCTTACAGGTGAGCACATCATGCACTACTTATTTGTTAAAATATATAAAATTACATTAGAGATCTTAATTAGACAGCGAACATAATGATGTTTTTTATATTAAAAATAGATTTGCAAAGTTAGAATTGCAGTAGGCCCAACGCGGATGCTGTTACAATATTTTGTACATAGTACTTCTGAACTTACTTAGCGGGTCAGAGTGCACATCGACGAGATCACTGCAGCTGTTTAACAATTTACAGAGGCGGGGGATAGGAGAATTAGCACCAAGGACAGTTCTGCGAAGAGGAGGATGTAAGGGAGTTATGGGAGCTCTTGGATATTTCGTGGGCACACGGATTTTTATCCTGCTCAATAATTGGGGACAGTCAATTTTGTGTCTCAAAATTTTAAATAAAAAAACAGAATCCAGTAAATCCCTCCTCTTTTGTAGGGATATCATCTTAAAATGCAAAAGTCTCTCCTTATATGACGGTTTCTTTTTGGCTATTCCGGAAGCATATGCTAAATGCCACAGAAATCGTTTTTGAACCCTTTCCAATCTTAATGTATGGGTGGCATAATGAGGTCTCCATACAGTGCTACAATATTCTAGTGAGCTACGGACCAAACAATTGTAAAGCAAAATTTTAGTCTTACTGTGACGGAAACAAGTTACATTCCTGATAACAAACCCAAGCATTCTTGAAGATATTTTGACTACATTTTCGATGTGAGGAATAAAGGTTAACTGTCTATCGAATAAAACTCCCAAGTCCCTTATCTGTTCCACTTCTTGTATTGAGTTGCGACAAATATAATAAATAGATGATTTTAATTTTATTTTTCTAGTGAATTTTACGTGGTAGCACTTGCTGATATTTAAACTCATGGCATTAACATTACACCACTGTACTAACATGTCGATATCTTTTTGGAGCAACTCAACATCTAGATCCGATTCAATTACTCGGCAAAATTTTAAGTCGTCAGCGTACATGTAGCATTCAGAGAATTTCAACCTATTGGGGAGATCATTAATAAAGAAATTAAATAAAACTGGGCCAACATGTGATCCCTGGGGGACGCCAGAAGTGACATTGTAGGAGTTAGATTGGTATCCATTGAGGGCAACAAAGAAGGAACGACCGTCGAGATAGGATTTTAACCAATCAAAAAGAGAGCCAGTGATGCCGTAAGCAGTTAACTTCTGTAAAAGTATATTATGAGGAACGCGATCAAAGGCTCTGCTAAAATCGGTATATATCACGTCAACTTGTTTTCCAGCGTCAATGGCGCAAGTTAGTGTCTCCATAAACGTTACTAGGTTTGTGCATGTAGACCTAGAACTCACGAAGCCATGTTGAGAATCACTAAGGTAAAGTTTCAAATGCGACTGTATGTACGGGCAAATCAAGGATTCCAAAACTTTGGCAAAGATAGATAGAATTGAAATTGGCCTATAGTTACCTACATGATTGCGATTACTACATTTATGAATCGGTACAACCTTTGCCACCTTCCAAACACTTGGGAATATGCCTGAGGCAAGAGATTGAGTATATATTCGTAATAGGGGAGCTGTTAAAGACGAAGCGCACGTGGAAACAAAAAAAGGAGGGATCCCGTCAGGTCCAGCACCTTTTCGACGATCCAGAGATTTCAATTTATTGAGCAAGGCATCAAATTCAATCACTGGTGTCGACAAAGGCAAACTATTAGCTAACATGTCCTGCAAGTACTCTGAGGAAGATGGATGATGAGTAACATTTTGCTGACTGTACATAGAAGAAAAATGAGCAGCGAACATTTCTGAGATGTTAATGCCATCTGAAGATGATGTGATGCCGTCGGTCATTGTCAGGGGATAAGAGCTGGTACCACCTCGCTTGTCCTTAATATAAGACCAAAATCGCTTCGGATTTTTAGTTATTATTGCCTCCAGGTCACCAACGTATTTGTTGTAGCAAGAGGCCGCCATAACGGAGCACCGCTTACTCAGCAGCTTCAATTCAAGCTCATCCATGGGGTTTTTATAAATTTTGTATCGTTTCCGGACCTTTTCCTTTTCTCTTAAAGTTCTTATTAAATTATTATCGAACCAAGGTGGGTGTGTCTTATGTTTATGTGTGATTGGAGGGTCTTGCATTTCTATAACATTTTTGATTTTATCATAGAATATACTAACCATTTCGTTTACGTCGTGAGTACAATCAAGTAACAAGTTCCAATTGATCTCATTTAAGTGTTTACATATATTATCATAATCTAATTTATAAAAATTTAGTCTTTTGCTACAATTATATGGAAGTCTTGTGTCTTTATATGATTTTAAATCTATTTCAATAGGGGGGTGCAAAGGGTCAATTGTGCTTAGGGGGTTATGGGCAGAGCAAACACTACCGGAAGTTAAATTAGTCAACGCAAGGTCCAGTATGCGTCCCGATTTATTTGGTATATCGTTAAGCTGAAAAAGTTTGTTTATGTGGCTGAAATCAGTTAGTAAGTGACCAATACCTGGTGCTATATAATCACTATCCAACTCACTTACCAAGCTCCAATTAATATTACTTAAGTTAAAGTCACCCACTATACACGACTGCAGATCTGACTGTTCAAATATGTTATTACAAGAGTCAAGAAAGTGTTCCAGACCTGAACGAAGTACAGGTGGCGGCAAATAAACTGCGCACAGAGCTAGTTGACGAACAGACTTGGTAATCGCAATGTCTATGATAACCCACAAATCTTCACAATTACTTTCCCACTGAAACATGCGTTTTGAATTTATTCTTTTTAGTACAGCAATCAAAACACCTCCTCCATCTTTTTTCCCGTTATTCCTGTCTCGTCTATAAACTACATATCTGTTATCAAACAGCTCTGAGCTCATTACAGAATCATTTAACCATGTTTCAGTTAATATTACCACATCGTAGGTTTCGCAAGAAACTTGACGATAAAAATTATGACATTTAGTTCGTAAGCCTCTAGTGTTTTGATAGTATATCCTTAAATCTGAGAATTATTCTGAGTATTATTTACTGTTACATTGACATAAAACTAAGAAAATAAGGTATTAGAAAAATTAAACTAATTTATTTAGAGTGTCCGTATTCCTAATCAGAATGTGCTCCGATTCCTGTTTCTTCCGCATGAATATCCGACCACCTCGTACCCAGACAAACTGATAACCAATTTCCTTGGCTTTGATTCTAGCTGCAGCATGAAGTGCTTTGTTGGTAGTGGACAGATGTTCTGCAACATAGATCGGACACTTAGGTCCAGAGTATCCCAGATGTGTGGTATTCAGTTTGTTACCCGGATTTGATTTATTAAACTTTATGGTAGCTGCGACAAATTGGTCACGAGTACGGGGAGAAGCTAGTTGTACTACTACAGCACGCGGACGCAAATTACTGGCATTTTGTTTAGCGACTCTCGTGCAATGTTTAATGTCGTTGTCTTCAATACCGCTTCCTACTACTTTAGATAATTGTGACACAATCTCTATTAAGTTTTCTTGCTTCTTTTCTGGCAGGCACTGTATTTCAACATTGTTTGCACGGGTCTGCTGTTCCAATTGATCTATACGTAAGGTTAAATCGTTGATACGCGTTTTCATCTCTGTGTTTTCCTTTTGCAACTCATTCATATTCTCCTTGGAAGTTGTGTACTCTTTCAAAAGATCTTCGTACTGCAGATTCATAAATGCCATAGACTTTTCCATATTTTCCATTTGGTCTTTTATAGGTTTCAACTGTGTATTCAAGGTGATGTTCATATTTTCTATGAACTTAGTTAACATCTCTGCTTGCTCATTTTTAACTGCTTCCTGAATAAGTTGACGAATGTCATCGGGTGATAATCTAACTTCAGCAGTCGCCTGAGGTGGAGAACCGATTGCTTGCCTTTTGCTGCCTCTAGTAGTTGAGATGTTACGCAAAGGCGTACTATCAGATTTGCAAAGTTTCGGGCCCGAGTTTAAGCATTCAGGACATTGCCACTTAACAGAAGCATTATAATCGTCAGCTAACGACAGACATGCATAATGATATCCCTTAAGACATTTTACGCATATGGCGTGTTTTTCATTGTCATCCGTTTGGTCACAGCATCCCCATAAAATTTCTGACCCCAGCGGCATACTTGTATGGCAGTCCGATGCTCTGCATACGTACACGGTCGCGAGAAAAAGGTCGTAGGCGCCGTGTATAACGCGTCGCTTACGCGTTACGTTGAATTACTTCGCACTGATTGTTAGCGGCGGTAGATTGGAACTTAAACCAAACTTTATTTACAAATTAATCTGTATTTATACACTTCACCAAATTAGTTCACATATGTAATGGTTCACTGATAATTGCAACTTTGCACTTTCAAACACGCATAAAAGATTAAGCGTCTTAAAACAATTTATAGCAATAAATAACAATGGAGCAAGTTGTACCGTGACACCCTCAACCGTTGTTGATTAGTGTAGTGCATACATATATTATATATTATAAATACATTTCTTATTCAAAAGAGACATCTCAGAATTTCGTAGCTTGCCATATTATTTCAATTTGCTTCTTACAATATCATGCAATATTCAATCTAAAGTCTAGTAAATTACAATATCACAACCCTGCTGCCAAAGCTGAAAATGAGATTGTTTGCAGGAATGAATGTAAATATCCGCGAGGTGGGCGGGCACATCGAGTTCGAGCCGTCGTCGTACTACGCAGCGTTTTCGTGCGAGCTGGAGGCGGCCGCGTACCCGATGTGGTCGGTGCTGTCGCACCTCACGCGGCCCGAGCACGCGCCGCTCGCGCGCCGCATCATCGCCGCCGCGCTCACCTACCTGCAGGAGTGGCTCGACGCCGTGCACTTCACCACGCCGCACATGGAGAGGGTACGTTCACTTTCTCCTTAGACCTGGAGATAGCCGACTACCAATTAGAGATTGCAATCCGGAAAACAGGATCCGGCATCATTAGACGTCAACCGGATCCGGAAGGATTTCCGTGCATTGTTACTTGTGCAGTCACTACCGCACACGCATGTGTTATACAAAGTGTACTAAATCAGGTTTTGAGTGATTGGCCAGGGTGGATGTTGTAATAAATGTAGTCTATTAAACCATAAATAATAAACTTAAGACACCTAAAAGGTGACGAACTTTGTAGGTGTGGACTGCCCGCGTATTCATTTGATGTAGGCTAGGCGAGAAAAAAGGTAAGTGCTAATTGAGGCACGGCACGGATTGAGGTAGTTATTTGAGTAGGTAGTTTTTGTTATTTAATACTTTTGTATAATATATGGAGCGCATATCATAAAACGGGTTGGCGATTAATGCCGCGTTCCAATAAACAAGAAACGATTCGTTTTGCTAACGGACGGTAAAATTTCTGTGAATTTTCAATGAAAATTTTACCGTCCGTAAGCAAAACGAATCGTTTCTTGTTTATTGAAACGCGGCATAAAGGAGTTGAGATACGTGCGGTGACGCTCAGATAGCTAAATAGGTACCCATTGTCTTTTATGCTCCTTTATATTTAGTCTTTTATAATTATATTTGTACAACCCTAGAGTGTCCGGTTTTGCAGTTAAAGCGTTCTCAACTTTCGAAAAGCGTAAATAAGCTATATTTCTGGTTGTAGCTAATGCCAGGTATTATTATATAAATTTTGTAGGCTATTATAGCGTAGGTATTTACGCTTTTGTATGGGAGTGATGCATCTGTTACGAAGTAACTATTATCTCATCTAACGATACGAGTAACATGGGTTTATTTTATGTTACAATTTAAAATTATTACCTACCGAAAATAATTATTTAATGTCATTTAAGTAATTTTATCTTAAATAATTGTTTAAGATAGATTAACATAATTATTCTGGTCTAAGGTGATCATGGTTGATTAAGTTACATTTAAGCTATATAAGTTACATTTGAATAATGCATGAACTCTAGAAAGACTTAACTTATTAGAGATTAATATTACTAATACGAACACTAAGATTTAACTAATTAAATTGGATATTAGATTTGAATTGTTGGTTACAAGCACGAAAAAGTTGATTGTCTGTATAAATGGTTTTTTTTTTTAATTATGATAACTCCTTAAACCCCTTTTATACTGTTCATATTGCTACCAACCAAAAAAATGTTATGATATGCCAATGTCAATCCGGTCTGATTGAAATTGGTGCCGGATTGCAATCCCCCAACACTCATCTTCCTTTTTGGCTAATTTGTGCACTGGATATATTATTTTATTAATCTCAACATTATTATTTACACTGCAGTCTAAGGAAAAAACAAAGCCTGTAAGTTTTTAAAATTCTTATTTAATAAAGTGTAAGGTGTGTAAATAAATCTTTTATGACGCGCTTCAGCGCAGTAAATAAAAAAAAGCCTAAAAATAAACAATGAGGTCTTTATTTATAGTTAACCAACAATTGTTAACACTGCATCTTACAATTATTATTATTTACAAACTTATAACTTACATAACCGTCCGTAGCCCGTCCAACGAAGACCCAAAACGGCCGAAAAGGGGAAATAACCGTGTAAAAGCCAATTATGGCACAGTTGTAGGGAGTTGTTGCTCCAGCTGATGTGCGAACGGAGAAGATATTTTAGATTTAGTAGATAATTTATAATAATAGATAAGGTAGAGATTTGGAGGCCATTAAGAACTGGTCTGATCGTTTTGGTGTGTCTGTTAACCCCTCAAAATGCCAGGCCATAGTGATAGGGAGTAACCGCATGAGAAGTAGAATGGATGCCTCTGTACTGCCGTCTGTGATCTACAACGGGTCTGTGTTACCAATAAATCTTTCAGTCAAAGACCTTGGTTTACAAATTGACGCTAGTCTCACCTGGCAACCACAAATTGCGTACGTCATTCAGAAAGTTACTGGGACCTTGCGATCACTTTATAGACTCAAGAATTTTCTCCCAGCCAGCACAAAGTTGATGCTCGTACAGACATTGATATTCCGATCATTGATTATGGTGATGTGTGCTATCTCATCCTGAATGCAGATCTGCTCAACAAACTTGACCGACTTCTCAATAATTGCATTCGATTCATTTTCAATCTTCGCAAGTACCGACCATGTGTCTGCATATCGATCCCAACTGTCATGGCTACCCATACGTCAGCGACGTAGCCTACGGGCTTTAACTACTCTCTACACTCTTCTTAATACCCCTACTGCTCCCACTTATCTCACTTCACAGTTTCAACTACTATGTTCAAACCATGACAGAGATCTTCGCTCTTTAAATAATCTCTTACTCCTTTGCCCTACTCATAGTTCTTCTCTTATTCACTCTTCATTTGCTGTCCAGTCTATCTTGCTTTGGAATGCGCTTCCCCCCTGAAATTAGGATGTCCACTAGCCGTCACACTTTTAAAACTAAAGTTCGCGAGTTTTATAGAAAACAAATATCTTCATAATATCATGTCGATAGGTAAATTTTGAATTATTTATTATATTATCGTATTTATTTGCATGTGTCTATATAGTAGTAGTAGTATAGTTATGTATTATGGCACATGATATTTATTTATGTATATTATGTGTTTGTATATATGTACTTATTAATGTGTAAGGTATATGAGGTATAAGATTGAGCCTTTAATAATAATTAGTCACTTCTATATATATATATATATGCACCTGCCACGTCCTCTCTGCACCACCCAAAGGTTGACTGGTAGATAATGCCACTTGGCATTAAGTCCGCCTCATGTAATTTGAAATGCAGGAAGTATAAAATAAAAAGAAAAAATATAATTAGGATTTTTTATTGTTAGGAATATACATGCCATACTTAAAGAAATGTTAATATTTTTTATTGTTTATTTTCTTCACTCTATATCTTCTTAAGTATTGATCCTAGCAAAAAAGTGTAATACTATCTTTTGTGTAGAGAATTTTATGTAGATTACTTTAGTTTAAGAACATTTTATACTATAGGTCTTCATTTTTGAGTCATTTACGAAAAACAAAAAAGCATCTCTGCACACCTCCCCCCACTCGATAGCTCCACCTCCATCGAACCAGTACTTTAAAGACAAACACGAATTCTACAAATCCTTCCCTAGAACGGCTCGTTACCGCGGAGGTTATACCTAAATAAATACTATATAATTATTCATACATTCCCATGTCAGATCATTAGGATATGAAGCAAGACTAGTTGAATTGAATTTTGAATAGACCAATCACAAATCAGTATAGGGAACGTGCACAAACTATAGGTGGCAGTATATTGACGCGAGAGCCACAGTGTGGTAAAAAAATTAACTTTTTAGACCTATTATCATATTGCCATTAATGTTATTATATTTAAGTGTGTTATTTAATACACCTTCCCCTATAACTGTGTCAAAATTGGCTTTTATGCGGGTTATTTCCCCTATTTTTCTTCCGGCGACTGGGCTATAAGTGTAATAATTAATTAAAGTTTAACACTGCATGCATATAATATTATGAAGTAGTCGGTATACAGTTTAATAATTAATTAGATTATTAAATTAAATTAAATTAGAGAAATTGTTAGATATTATAGTTTTATAATATAACTTCCAATAGTGATAACAATGATAATTTTAAAAATAATGACAACATAAATAATAAACTAAATATTTTGTACAGTAAAAAAAATAAAATTAATTATATTAACATTTAATTTATAAATTAACTAATCTTATTATAAAAGTTGACAATAGTATTGTAAAATTTCCCAAGGTTATCGATATGAATGTCTACACGGCAGCGGTTTATTACTTTGCAAAGTCTGGGAACTGCGAGTTAGCACCCAAAACTGTTCTACGTAAGGGCGTAAGAGCTTTTCTCGGATATCTAGATGGGAGCCCGAAATCTAATTAAATAAGCAAGCGAGTTTAAGCACATATACGAGTTTAAGCAGGTCACAAGTACCCGAAATCGACGGGTTCGTATGAAAGGTTTGATGACGGTGCGGTAGAAGGATCTCGTGAGGTAGAAACATGTGGTTGGCTGTCATCTCGGCTTATTAAAAGGCGTGAATGGATCTGTATGTATGTAGGTGGTTGAACTGTAATGGCTTCTAAGTAAAGAATGTTGTC
>OY982570.1:1984486-2026444 GCA_963859945.1 Euplagia quadripunctaria | reverse complement strand
CTGCTCGCGCTGCTCGCCGTGCACCCGCTCCGCGTGCAGGTACGGACACACACACACACACACACACACACACGGACACACACACACCGAACCCCCACGTGAACACGAGCTACGTCCTACCCGAAAAAAAGTGCAAGATATTTTTCGAGTATCCGGAAATCCGAAAAAAAAAAGAAAAAAAAACTTTTCAGTGCAACAGTACAGTCTGAAAAGATAACTCAATGCACTCTGTAGTAAACTTTCAACTCTACAATATATGTCAAGGCATGCTGCATACGGATATAAATGATTACAAATTGATTGTTACAAATGTCAATTTTCTCATCGATTACTATAGTTTATCTAATCTAAGAAGTACCGTTTGACAGTTCTGACAGATTGATGAAAAGCCACGGAGTCAAAGAAATCTATTACTGCAATATCCGATTCTTAAGATATATCGATATCATTTCTTTGTATTTATGAATCGATTACAGTTTTACAGATTTACGTATGTTATAGTAAAAGTTCGTATATTGGTTTATCATAGGTTTTACTAGTAAATCTTAGTATATACCAAAGTGTTTAGATAAATGTCAGAATTTTATAAAATAAATAATTTTTTCGGGCTTTTCAGTTCTATCCTAACCTAACCGACATTGTACATTATTGATTTTCGTAGAAGTGATTCGGTCCTGACCGCTGTCGTTATTTTTGTCCACATACATGAGGAAAGAGCAGTTCGGACTTTTGTCATAAACTTTTTACTTGAAAATCTTAGGATTTACTGAAGTTCGGCGATTTATAGTAACATATACACCACACTAGACAGGCGGGTTGGGTCTAAGTAATTATACGTGAATTTTTGATGCATGTACATTTAAACAGAGGTGACAGACATACTTTGACTTAAAATCATTCATTTTTATGAAGTATTATATTGAAAACTAACTAAATTTTCATTAATGTTAGTTCCCTTTTTTTCTTAGATTTGGCACCATTTGCTTCAAAGATTTGCCTACAAAGATTTATTTAAAATTACATTAACTTACATACTTTTAATTTTAATTATGCGTTTTCATTGATACTTGGATGTCAGCTGAAATTTAAGTATTATTAAATACTAAAAGATGCCTGGATTGAAGAAGACTCGTTATTAATAAGTTCGATTATTCATAAATTTTAACGATTTTTCGTACACCTGTGAATTTGAAGAGACTACGAGACTTTGAAACAAAGTCTAAAAAAAGCTATCTATTCTATATTTTAGTTATTTTGCTTTTGTTTAAAAGATTTAAATTTGAATTTAGTCATTAGAATTGTACATCTTGTGATAAAATAAATATAGCTTCATAATTCCATGGTTTTTACGGAAAAGGTTTATTGAAATTGTGTGAGTTACGCCTATACAAAGTTGTTTCGGCTTGAAAAGTATGAAACGTCAAACGGTACTTCTTAGATGGACTATAATTACTAAAACATTTTTCCCAAACAAAAAATGTATGAATTCAGTTTATTAGGAATGGCACAAGAACTGGAATATAAACTGACGGTAGTAATAACAAATGTCTGATTCCATAGCATTTAATTTTTTCCTTACTTATGGAAACCCGCGTACAGAAGCACAGATTAAATAAAACTCGCGCAACCGTAGAGTTAAACCTCTGCACATCGTGACACGAAGGCATAATTTATCATTTTTATTCTTTTTAAATAGTTATATTAAATAGAATACATAAGTATATTCATACATTTTATAAATAATATTTACAATCTTATTATATGGGGTGCCGTGGCAATATCAGGATAAAAAGTAGCCTGTGTGTTAATCCAAATCTCCAGCTATTTACATGCCAATTTCCATCGCAATCGGTTTAGTAGTTTTTGAGTGAAAGAGTAACAAACATACGTCTATACATCCATACATCTAAACATCCATACTTCTATACATCCATACATCAATATCTACATCCTCACAAACTTTCACGTTTTTAATATTAGAAGGATTTTGTTTGGTATTTATGCATGCATGAAGGTAATCTTTTCTCTCTCATTGAGACGATCCGTGATGGTTCACTGTCCGTGAATTTCACTGGTGTTACATAATACCAGCGCTGATTCTCACGAAGTACCATAATGTTGAGCTATGGACTATTTTTAGGCTCATACGTAAGTATTTATTTATACTTGTAAACTTTACAAAATATTGTATATGCCTTTGTGTGAGTTCATACAAAATAAATGTTTTCTTTCTTTCTGCCATTTCGGTTAAAAAGGTTGAATAGCTACGAATCGATTATTAAACTCGCGGGGATCTGATTTTAGAAAAAAATCGCGTATTTGTAAAAAATATATAAAAACTACAAACAAACGAATCAACCATAGTCGCGCATTATGGAAGTTACTTCTGCACACAAAAAAGTAGCAATAACTGTAACACGAAAAAAAAACAAGACTACTTGACCATACCCCATTTATTATCAAAAAAAAAGCCTGCAATCGAAAGTAATAGGTACTTTCTGAAAGCACGACGGACCTCATCTTGTGTTTCAGTGGTCACCTTGTTATGGGTTATACCTCAGTGATATGGGTTCGATATACACATGGAACAATTATTTGTTGGTTGGGTTTGTGTTCATTAAAATTCATACGCCAAAGCTATCATTACAATGCGGAAATTGTCTTTTTAAAATACTTTAAATAAATATAATAGGTATTAGGTACATACGACATTGCGGGAACAAAACTTCTCAACCTTTCTGTTTGACAGTGCTCGACTACATGCATATTTTTTAGTATATAAAGGTTGAATGATGTATACTACAAGCAGTATTTTTTATAGATATCTAATATTGCCTTAACATCGCTAATGCTTGTGTTGTGTAATTTCTGTACGCCACCACATGATTGCTTGTAGTGGTGTATGAATATGAATACTGACTGAGCGTGTTAGACCGACCGAGCCAACTGACGATTCAATATGGTTTCCTAAAGCAAATCGCGTCGTCTCGTCGTCGTGTTCACCAACTTAAATATTATTATAACTTATAGGTGTCACTTTATATGTAACCAGCACTCACTTTATTACAGAGGTATGAAATAAAACAAAAATCGGTTATCTAACTTTATTTTTGTAATATTCGACGACACATTCAGACTAGGATCGTTTGGTTCACATTATTTTTACGTTGATCAAAAAATTATCAGATATTTTATAATGTCGACAAGTAATCCTCTCACAAGTTTTTGGAACTTGGCATAATATGTATAATTCAATCAACAATTTGAATATACATTGATCACTTAAATTAATTACTAAGCTACTACGTAAAGAAACATTTAAATATATCTAACTGTCTAATAAACTGTTCTGATTTTATAAAACGTTATTTCAAATTAAACCTAACCTTATTGATGAAAATTCAATAGATGAATTATAATGAAAATATAATATAATAATTAAAACTTTCTCTAGGCTTATCTGTATGCGTAACTAGGTCGTAATTATCAGAATGCGTAACGTTTTGACGTCTATACGTCTTTAATAATTTTAAAGACTTATTCACGTCAAAACTTTTTGTTTGAGTTTGCTTACATAGGCAATTAAAAAAAAACGAATGATAACAAAATCGTGGATACAGTTTGGTGTTGCAGCTAAACATCGATCATCTCCATCTAAAATTTAATTACATCGCTGGCTAAAGGAATAAAGAATTTGTTACGCTAAGTTAGGACTGCGACGCATCGCTAGCGGTGGAGTTGCCATTTCTTTTTCAATACTCAATATACTCAATACTCAAAACTACTAAAACGAAAAACCTTTTATTTTCATTAATTTTCGTTTCGTTAAGTTTTACTAGAAAATATGGAATTTAGAGTTACGAATTCTGATAATAAGTGCGACAATAAGTAAGCCGTGTGAGAAATTAGGTAGCAGCAATAAACAAGACGGCAAAACCTGTGTACAATGTTTTTATATAAACTTAAATCATATAAGTATCTTAATATGTTCGATAACAAAACATTTCTTTGTTTAATATGATAGTGGTAGTAGTGAAGTTGATAATGCAGTGTTCCGTAATTGGAGCTTCAAATAGAATCATTCTTTATTGGATGTTCTTTGAGATATCTTGGTTATACAAACAAAACTGCACATACTTAAAATTAACTTAATATATAAAAATACACTGTTATTGTTTTGTCCAAACTAATTAGCATTATATATATTTCAACTTGCATATATAATATTAATATAACTATATTAGATGAAAAAGAAACCAATAGACATTTTCAAATAAGATATAATAACCGAAACATCATTTACACTAATTTGTTGAAACTCTTAAAATTTCAAAATTTAGAAGCAGATAAAATATCTCCCTTTCTAATATTCAAATTATTTTTCTTTCCAAGTATTAAATTCTCTTAAAAATAAACACTATTCAGCAATATGGTGAGTCAAGAAGACATCACACGGTCATGAAATTATTTAATTATATCATCATCGCATTCGTAATTAAACTAGACTAATTTATTAGTAAAAAAAACATCACATATATCAAAGTTACAAACTACATTAGAGTAAATTGATTATATGTAATTGAACTTTAATTAACCTCTACTTTGTTACTAATTTCGGTTGTGAAGCCTTCGTCTTCCTTCAAGAGTTCATCCGGAGGTGGTTCTGCCTTCACGTGTTTGGAGTAGTCGTAGGTGAGGAGTTTCACGGCGATAAAACCACCAGAGCCGGGAGCTCCTCTGTGGTATACACCCGCTCCACTGTTCAGAGTCGCACCTTTGCTATTTGAGGCTGTAAACAAAATATCATGAATCAAACTAAGAATTTTGTTTTACTCGCCCTGATTGCAGCTTTGCAATTGTCATTTAAAGGTGATTTCTCTTGTGCAGACAACAATTATACCATATTAAACTAGTACAGTATATCTGAGATTATTTTATAGAGGTGGTGGCAGAGGTATAAAAACATATTTCGCTTATTTTTGTGCTTACGCAAAACGAGGTGAATCTATTGCCATTTATCGGCAAAACTTAAGCACAAGCTTAACAAAATACCAGCACCGAGATAGTATCTATCAGTATTCACTAAAATATTTAGTACCCACTCAGATGATGGGTATTTTTCCACGAGACTTGAACGCGTAATTTCCAACAAAGAATGACAAGCAATTTCCTAAATCGATTCCTCTTCTCATAACTATCTAGTCACTAAAGTTTGTACAGTTGACTTACCTTTGCTGGGCAGCACAGGTTGCACGTCTATGAAAGGCACGGTGCTCTGCGCTGCGTCTGCGTCGAAATCACTGTGAGTGAACTCAATGTACTGATCGTGGGTCGAGTCTATTTTCAGGATTTTGTTGCCTCTGGTCGGTAAATCCGGCTTGTCTAACTGCAACCGTGATCTGGAAACACCATATATTGGATGTTGACAAAAAGTGAATTAAAATTTTCTTAATATTCATAATTAAATTTAAGTTTCATAACCACAATTAAATAATCACCCAAAATGCTTAGTCAAGTGAACTATCCAGTGTGTGACGTCACATGACGATCAACACTACAATAATAATCGTATTAGGAATATTTAATACTTCTTATTGTTTGTCAACACAGTGATATGACGTCACATATGTCATTATGGAATGTTAAGTTATTTTAACACAGAACATAAAATATTTATGTTTTTATTTACTTTGGATAATGACACTGCTAGTTCATTGTAAAAATTACATTTCATTATAAATCCTTACATCAACCTAAATCTTATTTCTTTTCCTGCTAATTTCTTTTTGTCTTATATTCAGGGTTATTTTAACGTTTTTTTTTCTTCAATTTGTTGAATTTGAGTACACTAACCTAGGTCGTGTTGATCCCTCAGTGTTGTCGTTGCTTATCCACTGGCTCTTTTCCGGCCACAGTTTGCCTGTTGTGTAGTTGAATGGGGTCGACCGAATCTCGAAGTGCAGATGGGCACCGATCATTTGGAATCTGAAAATAATCAACCTATTTGTTATTAACATAGACAAAATTTCATGTAACACTGTTACCTTTCTCATTCACTGATAAAAAAATACTGCCAGACATTTTTGTTTGACTCAGAATCTCAGTATTACCGATTGTAATACCTTTTTGACACTCAGACACTGACAGTCTGATGTGTGTGGTGGCAGTGGACAATGGTGTCACTCGCACTTTGCTGACCCTAGCGTATTCCACAGTTATACAGCTCCCGAGCAGAAATCTAGTGTGCTTCCTGCACGTAGTAAATAATGTTACGTATAGGTATATTTCTCACCTGACACCCGTTAAGACGTATCCTGACGGTGAGTCCAACTCGTCTAAATCGATAGCTCTTCGCTCGTATGTCAGTTTGTGGTAGTCCTCCCCTTCTGCAACGTCAGCGTTGGACGGGTCGAAGCTCTTCACCTCGACCTCCTCAGAAGACTCCACGAACCCTCGCTCGACTAAAGTACCTTGATGGATTTGTAGATGGAACACCCTGCCAATCTTCACGAGCCTTACTCCTGTTACCACCCTGAATAAATATTTATACAAAACAGATTAATACATTTCAAGAACATGAACACCTTAATTAATTATTAAATCACCCGCACACCCCATGCTGTTATCAAAAAAAAATGTTTTAGTATTGAGTTGTTGATGTCACGGTGTTTTTATACAATTAAGACTAATTTTCCCACATAAAAGTCAACAAATGAGACTGTTGAAGCAAGTTTGTTTAGTTGTAAGCGTATCCCCCTTGCCCCAGTACTGACTTGTTCTTTTCTATATCAGCGACCGCTTTTCGCAAGCTGAAGAAACGTTCGGAGTACTTCACATGCTCTTCGCATAGACACATGCAATATGAGCAGTGATAAAGGTTCCATTTCCACCAGGAGTCGACCTTTGAAACAAATTGTAAAATTGTAATAGGGCATTGTCTTTTTTTATGGGATGAATGTTAACATAGCTCTTAATTCTTTGTGTGTAAGGCTCCCCTCCGTCGAGGAACTTTCGTAGTAAATGTGTGTCCCTAAAAGTGTGCGGGTGACCCGAACTTTCAAGGACTAACTTGTTCCTGACGATGTCTGATACCGATGGCCGTAGACTGAAGTACCGGTGGGAGTTGTAGCTAGCGTCATCGCACAGGCACATGCAGTATGAGCAGTGCCAGAATAACCAACGCCACCACGAGTCCACCTATACATATTCAGCCTATAGTTTCTCATGTCTATTCATCAATATACCATGCACATTTCTTTATAAATTATACAGTTATATTGGTCGCCGTAGTCACAGACTGACTGACAGACGGACTGAGAGCAACCTGGTCGAAACGTCAGGCAAGGCTTTAAAAACTTAAACATTTTAAGCAGCTATCGTATTTATGTGGCTTCTTTAATTATCCGACCTCATTAACAGTTCTATAGAGCTGATAAGCAAAGCAATATCATGATTGCTCATCAACTAAATATATTATACTTATTTTGCCAGTATACAAACATTATTAACGCACTAAAAGTATCAGTCGGTTAAAGTCCGAAAACGTTGCGAGCACAAGAGTTAACACTAAAGGGTGATAGCTAATTGGTCTCTTGCATTCCTTGAAGCGATTCTCGATGGGAACATCTTATGTATCTGATACTTTTATGGAATAAATAAAAACAGTTTCTAAGTAATATGTATTGGTAAAATGAATTTGTTCTCACCTTAGTGGTACCTAAGGAGCATTGGCCGCCTTTTCCTAGAACACGTCCATTCTCGTATTCGATAAATTCATATCGCCTACTGCTGTAATGACTCTGCAATCAGAATTTGAATAATATTTAAGTTATTTGTGCGATCGTGATGAGTTATTATCTTCGATTATTTACTTACGAACGAGGTCAAGGATTCGAGAAATCTATGTATTTTGTTCTTCTGTTTTCATAACAATTACAGATAGACACTCTATCTGAGAAATATTATGCTTCTCTCTTACAGACTCTTATTATATTATGCAGATTATTTGGAAAACTGTCATTGTGATGTGACATCACCAAATATTGTAAAAGACGTGTTTATCATTGAATATTGCGTCAAATATATTATACCGACTTCAAAAAAAAATTAAGAAGCAAATGCGCCACGCTATTTACATTCGTTTGTTTTGTTATCTCTTTGTCTCGTACTGCGGTGATTAATATTAATTCTAACTGGACTATAAACAGACATGACAGTTAAGATATAAATAGGGTCAATTAACAAATTAACTCCGTGGAAGTGTCGTTCTTTGTATTATATGTTCAGTTGTTTTAGGAATCGGAATGACAGGCAGCGACAACTTACCGCAGGACAGACCCACATATCAGAATCCACGAATTGACAATCGATAATTCTCCCGTGGCATTTTGATTGCTTCATACAATACTGTTCCTTGTAGCAGCCGTAGTTTTCAGCTAATGTATAGTAGGCGCAGTTCTCCTTGCAAGTTTGGTCGGGATTCATATCTACTTCGTTTTCAATGTATCCTTGCAGGAGACGTGTCACTTCGGCGTATGTATCTGAAAAATACCATACATATGAGGTTTTAGTAACGTATGCGTGAAAGAAGATATGGATGGTCAAGAGTTAAATGACGAATGATAGAGTAGATACGAGTAGAGTGGAAGAAGAGCACATATTAAGACGGGCTTAAATAGAATTAGGGAAAGGGTAGGTAGATAGCAGAGGTGATGATTAGTAAAACTGATGTTGGACTTTATTTAGCACTTGTATTCGTTTAATTAGATTTGACAGAAGTAATTGCAATAATGTAATGTTACCGGCGTTGTATGTCGAAGGTTCGCATCTGTATAGATCTCTCTTGGCCATAGCAAGTGCTGCACGCGCCGCGGTAGCCGTCTGTCCAGTTCTTTCTGCATACCTCTGCCTGGTCAAACTAGCTTCCTGAGTAAAGTTACCTGGAAGAAATTAATTAATAATTAAAAGTTGTAGTTAATACTTGCAAATATTTGATAGTTTGTTATTGTTTATGTCATAATATAAAAGGCTTTTCTTGTTTCCAAGTGTTTTACTCCTAGTTCATATCATTTAAGTAGACAGTTTTCGAAATTGGGTAATGATAGTTACGACATCACTTATATCTACAATATTTCCGCAAAGTGTAGTCGATTTTCATTTCAAATCATTTTGTAGTAATATTCATATCAGGTCATATTTGCACAGCATTGAAAAGAAGAAGTGAATTCTAAGGATAATAGTGAATGTGGTTTTATTGACTCATGCATGTAATTGTTATTTTAACATGGGAATAAGACATTCCCTACCTAAGCTGGACATTATAATGTTTTTATTGAGTGGGAAAATCTATACTCTTTACTTATTTATAAATACAATTTTCCTCTGTAATAAATTGTCTTTGGAGTGCTCGAGCATTTTTCATTATATGAAAATAGTTCAGTATTTATTATTCTAAAGCTACCTCTTAAAAAGTAGATTGTTTTCTCAGGATTTGTCTCTAGCTATGATGTCGGCTGTCGTCCTATTCATAAACTACTCGTGCCTGTCCTTTGTGTCCCTATTACCGTTAGCTGAGGCTTTGTAGGTCCGTTTAGATCGGACAGTTGTTGGGGACGCTCGCCTGTGAGCGCTTTTGAGGTACAGTGAGGAAGTAAGAAAACTCACTTCAAGGAAAACCTCTCTTGTTATTCGTTTCCCTTGAACTGTACACAGGCATGTTGACTTGTTTATAATATAATTACTTACGCATGTAATGCCACAAGATATTTTAATTAAACATATCAGCAGTTTCTTGTTTTTAATAGAACTGACTCATCCATGAGACAAAAGTGAATTTCATGAGACAAAAGTCAATCACTATCACTACATATTATAAAACACAGTCCCCCGCCGCGTCTGTCTGTCTGTTCAATATAAACTGAAAAACTACTAAACGGTTTTTCATGCGCTTTTCACCAATAGGCAGAGTGATTCATGAGGAAGGTTAAGGTGTATAATTTGTTAAAGTTTTGTGTAAATTGGTTGAAATATGATGATGATTGTTGAAGATGTCTCTACTACCCGTGCAAAGCCGGGGTGGGTTGCTAGTACACAAATAAAAAGAAAAGTGTACGATGTAATTCTAAATGTGTGTTTAAGAAGATGGCACTTAGTTCTGCGAAATTATAAATAGGTATGAGAGCCTGCAGCAAACATATATATCCCTATGTACATACATGATATATTCGCTGATTAAGAGCTATTTTTTTTAATTGTATAATCGATATACACATAATATACTAATATAATAATAGAGAAGAGAAATAGGTCCCAGTTAGACTTTCTAATTTTAGAAACGGTTTTATTTTAAAACATTTATTTCATCAACCAACTTTTAATAGTGTTGACTTCAAATTTTTGTATATAATTTTCGTAGCTCCTAATTTATCAATAGTACTTTGTAACTTTGATATAAACTAAAATTGTTGTTGATACCGACAGAAGCAATAGCTGCAAGTGACGCGAGTGAAATCACTGATATGTTATAGTGAAAAGGTTTTTGCTCTCGCATAATGTCGTTGTACCGAACTGCGTCACTTTACGCAAGTCTCCTACACATGTGAAGTGCAATAATATATTCTGAAACACAGTACATACCTACACGGTACGCCCGTGTACTGTGTTTCAGAATATATTATTTGAGAGATCGCTTGGTGGTCAAATTTAGACCGAATTCATTTATTTTAAAGGTTTGGTTTTGTATAGACATAAGCTGTTTACATGACAGGTTTACATATATATAACCGCTTTTATGTATTTTTTTTTTTAATATTTTTATGTTTTTCTGCACTTCTATATATAAGCTTTAAGTATTCCAAATTCCACGTTTCTCCGTATATATAGATAAATATTAACATTCATAATCAAACATTAACATCGAAGCCGCGTCATAGCATTCTTTACTGCGGCGCCATATAATTCGTGAATTCAGTCGCGATGTAAAATATCGGGTTTTAATACAGACAGTATCCTACATTCCATACTGCTTTCTTGTTCATCTCAAGTAGCTATTTCTTACCTCTCCCATATATCCTGAGGAGCATCCACGAGAACTGCATCATGGCGTAACCTTTGATTTCAGTTAGCGCTATTGTGTTGTACATATCGAAGATCAACTGGTGTGCTGACAATTGCAGGTCGCATACGTCTGCGTCCTCGTCCTGCAATAACAAATTAATCGTTCGATTATACTTACTGTACGGACGCAAGTTTTTTTTTTATATTGTCTACTTTGGCACCAGACTTTAACGAATTACTATTATGTGGATATTACTCGTCTAACATTGTCATTGTAATGCGATGTTTGAAACTTACAATGAGGTCAAAAAATTAAGACGGACAATAATTACCTATGAAAAAAACTTTAAACATTCAAATTAGGAGGTTAAAAAATTTAACATTGCTTAAACTAACTTATATTACAGTTAGTTTAAACAATATACCTGTATAATATTTTTATACATGATGTAAAAAGTATATTATATAAATGAAATGCTAGTTTAAATTCATATTGTATTTGCTCGTCTGCAAAACAATTTGTGAATATGACTCACGTTACCTTTACTCTATAGGCGTACAATGAAAATACGTTTCCCACCGTTTGATTATATCTATGTTCAAATATAAATACTTATCTTTTGCCCTCGAATTTGCTCGCAAATAAATTTTCTTTTTGTATACAACGTTTATGGGAAATTTCATAATGATCGTTCGGGTACACAAAGTCACTTTTGTATTTATAATAATCAGTTAGGATTAAGATACCGTAAATCAGCAGTGAATCACTACAGGGCACCGTTATGTTTGTAGTTCACACCGGAACCTAATACCTACATAGGTTTGAATATGTCTGACTTGGAACAAGCCTACCTCCTATACGATTTACGCGACAATTCCAATACTTGTATACCGAACATACGAAATGAATGTAAAAAGAACTGACAGATCTTGTGAAGATGTGTTCGTTCAAAATACTTAAGATTTTTAATCTTCCTCAATATTAAATCGTGATATTTTTCCGAAACTTTGATATTTTAAGACAGTGTTAAATTTTTAGACTTATCCCAACAAAAAGCCTGACATTGGTGTTGAAGTTTTCTGATATTTTTGCAATTTCTAATTTTGGCTTTTTTATATTTTGCCATTTTCTTAATCTAAACAGATTTACATTCCTAAATATGTGCCTTTATTGTAGAAATTTTTAGGAATGTGACGTAAAACTTGACAGACATTCTTGTATAGGTTACAAATATTTGTCTGTGTAAAACCATATTTTTTTTGCAACATAATATGCCGAAGAATTTATCGTTATTTGCATTAGATAGAGAATTAACAGAGGAAACATTATTCTTTTTTCGAACACCTGGGCTATTAGTCATTTTACGTATTTCTTTATAGGATATGTATCTATCTCTCATATTATTATGACATTATTGCTATAGACAGTAACAAATATGTTCATTATTTAATTTGTATTATCGTGTTCTAGTGACATATTTACCGCCTACTCAAAGGTCACAAACGTATTAGTATCATCTGTTATATACAAATTAAATCCAAATTACTCAACCTTTAAAATTTTTTTTTTTCAGACTAATACTAATTACCAGACAAATCTACGTCTTACAATTGATATTTGCGTATTTTTATACCCCAATATTATTATGGCATTAAGTAAACAGATAAATATAGACTTGTGCCTAATTGTATAAACAACATGATTTCTTAACAATGAAACAACGTCACTAGTCACACAGTGACGCTAATAAATATTTTATTTGTGAACAGTTAAAACTGTCCCAAGCCTTTTAAGTAGCGATATAACCGTTTATAGGTGACAGATAGTAGCACACACACAACGTGAATGTTGTAGATATATTAAGTTTTACCTGCAATCTATCAGTAATACATTATCATTAATTTTATGCAGTCGCTTCTCCTTAAACAGACATTTGTAAGACTGTCAGTACTCGTCATTTAATTTGCTGAATTTTAATGCTATACTCTGTTTGTAGTGTGAGTTGTGACTGACTGCCTCAACTATTTCTGACGACATTATAAAATATCTTACTTATTTCTGATTAGTCAGGCTTTATGATTATTTAGCCTGAGACAGTAATGAGGGCATAGCAATACGCGAATGAAATTTTATTAGTCAACACTTCTATAACGAACAACGAGATATGTATTATAGTCCGAGGTAACTATAATATTAAACATGTTACTGCACAGAAAATGGAAACAATTCGATTGTTTAATATTGCACTGGCCATTGACACTTTACCAGACGTTTCACCAACGCCTTTTATGTTAACAAACAACAAATGTTAGGTCATTTTTACCGACATTTTCATATTATTAATCACTATTATTACCTGTGAAACTGATCGGAACATGTCCGCGTGCTCGATAAAACCATGGAGTTTCCTCACAGCCTGCGCTACGGACGCTCTGGGATCCATGAGGATCGACTCCGCTATATCCAACCAATCCCGCACAGGGGACGGGACACTGGCTGGTGAGGCCTGGCGCGACACAAATTCGATAAAGTTCTTGTAGAAGCCATCGATGATAACCAACTTTTCTGAGACCTTTGTCCATAGCCACGACTTGAGCGTTATTCTCTTAATCCTCGGTATCGACTCGATGTGTTCATTGAACGCGGCGAACGCCTTTGTTAATTCGACATCCCCTCCAAGGCCGGCGTCTCTCCATTGAGGGTCAGTCACATTTAGCCACAAATCTTGTTCTAAATCGTAAAACTTTTGTCGCACATGATCCACTTGCGTTAACTCAGAGGCTGCAGCTACAGCGAGCAGCGCATAAAGCGCTGCGAGCCTCATATTGACACTGTAATAAAATACGCTTTGTAACGCGGCACGAGCTACACTGACTGACGATCGAGAAGTGAGGGGCCTGCTGTCCGTACGCAGAGAGTGGGATTGCATTAGTGACTTGCCACGCGTTATCGATAAACACTATCGATATTCTACAAGAAGTTACAATATAATGGCGTGCCACGCATGATTGTTAGACAATTGAAAGTTAGAAAACGAAATGCGTTCCTAATTACTTTTATTGTTTTTTTACCTTCGTGTTTGGCCTTATACCTTTGTAGAAGTAATAAGTATTGTTCGTTTATCGACTTCACCATGAGTTAAAGGAAGTCACTGATATTATGTCATTGTCGCAGTTGATTATTAATTGTTAAACGCCTCATTGTTGTTCAACCGGTTTCAATGGAGGCCTGATACTGACACATCGACTTCCTTGTTTTCAATTATAAAAAAGCATGTTATTACACGTAATATACAATTTAACTTCGGTCTTACTACATTGATAATACGTGTCTGAACTCAACGCCCAAGACTCCTCAAATAAATCACAGTATCAACAAACTATATCGACAATGATTAGTTCCGCTCACATGCTCCGCGTCACTACGGACCCGCATGTTAATACTGTTACCTCTGCATCAGTGAATGTGCCCTTGTTTTGACCCTTATTTCGCTGGAATAGGATCTAAAATTGATGAGTTTTACTCAAGTGAAATAATTGTAACGGCAGCATTGTTATTATTATTTGCTCATTATATTTGTATGCGGTGTCAGCTGGCAACTCCAACGCAATGTATCACGTAAGCCTTATTTTTTAGACACGCATACGCTTAAATATCGTTGATTGTCGAGTTCTCGGAACACTGCCTGGTTAGTTGAAAGAAACAAGTTCTTGCATATTTTGTCAGTGAAAATTGCGGTTGGCTAATCTTCAATCTGAACAGTTGGCAAAATTGATTTTGTGCTTGGATGTTGGTACTACTTAACGAAAAGGTTTTACTGCAAACCACGTCCCTTTTTCTAATGAGTTACCTGTTATTAATTATTGTTATTAATAACTAATAAATTAATGCATAAGTACACCCGTCTTCATACAACAACCAGCCAAAGGCCACATTTTAATCGATTAATGTATGAGGAAGAGAAATCCAGTTCCAAAACGGAACTAGAATAGTTTACAGCAATTCAACTTAATCGTGTTGTGAATTATTTGCGCCTTTAGTAGCAATTTGAAAGTCACCAAAACAATCCAGGTGTTTTTTGATACTGTCACAACAGCTATTTAGGCAAACCTTCTTCGAATGAATTGTTCTGTCACAAAAATGAAAAAAGAAAACAAGAATTAGGATTTAATGATACACATTCTTCAGCTTATATTAGGTACCCCTTATAAGTAATTTCAAGGAACTATCTTCTTAAAAACTTATTATACAGTTAGGTATAAGGAAAATACTTCCACTGTAGAACACCGTTAGTAGTTACTGACCGTCTGCGGGTGTTAAGATTGATATCCCATGGGGAAGGGTGTACGGGTAGCAACGCTCGGTTGACCGTATTATTGTGCTTTTTTGCCACTTTTGTAGTGTTAAAAACGCTTGACCGTTCCTTGATTAGTAGCTCGATTCCTGATCGTAAGAATCCCTAGTTCGATTGACGCATCTGTTAGTTCTTCAAAATCGACGTAATTTTTTGACTATATCCCCTGATAGGGGCCATCCATAAATGACGAATTCCATGATTTTTTAACCCCCCCTCCCTGGTGTGACGTCACATATTTTTCAATTTTAAACCCGGAACTGAAATCTCGTTTATATATAATGTTTTGTGTTGTAATACCTTAGATTTCCACATGTTACGTCACGAAGTTATGACCCCCCCCAACCCTTGTCACACTTCGTTGACCCCCCCCCCCCCTCCCTTAACGTTTGACGATAAGGATTAAAAGGATACTAGGCAGTGATTTACTTTATCAATGCCTAACAGTAAAACAGTATTCATCTTGTAACCAATGAGCGTTCAATCGCAACAAGTACGTTTCATTCATGTGCTACCGGTGGAGTGTTATGCGTTATGAGGAAATGTCAATTATGGCGTGTGCCCGTTCATGTGTGTCGATGTGTGTGTATGTTTGTTGCAAACATTAATGACGTCATTAATAGTACTAGATTTCGCAGAAATGGACATGTTATACCTACTGTTGTTGACTACAGGAAATTTCTGTAAGTATAGGGTGAGGTTTATCACAATTTAATTAGGTACTTAGGATTTTTAGTATGTACCTCGAATTTGAAAAAATGGTCACCAAATAATATATATTTTTTTTACTATGACGTTTCGAATTAAGTTAAACACCTATTAAGTTCTAATCTGTGCTTATAAATATAGTTATTTAAATCTTTATCATTAATAGTTATCATTAGAAATAATAGTTTTAGTAATTACTTAAGTAAATTATAATACCATACTTAGGAAAATGATTATAACTAATTAACTCCGTGATCAGACATTACATTTTAGGATTTTATGCTAATTACCTATTTTTCACACCCTCAGTTCTTCCGTCTCACGGTACGGTGACTAGTTTCTAGTAAAACTATCTTTATATCACTATCAAAAGGTGAGAATGTCATATTGGTGTCAATGTGAATGTTATCTAAAATCTACACAAAGATTATAAAGCTGAAGAGTTTGTTTGTTTTGTTGAACGCGCTAATCTCAGGAACTACTAGTTCGAATTGAAAAACTATTTTAGTGTTGCATAGCCCATTTATCGAGGAAGGCTATAGACTATATAACATCACGCTACGACCAATAGGAGCGGAACAATGACCTTAAACGCAGGTGAAACTGCGGGAACGGCTAGTAGATAATATGAATAGTTGACAAATATTTTTTGTGTGAAACAGAAAGGATTTCCTCCCCATAATTAATAAAAATGTAGGTACTTAATATCACATTTTAGTATCCGGCAGAATTCGTGTTTGAACATGGAATATTTTATAATGGAATCCAACCACTTACAAAACAGCAATAAGAATATAATAAAATTGATTAGTTTCTCAACACACTATCGACGGAAAATAAATGAAGTTGTTTATTTGTAACTAAAATCGGTTTTATATTTGTTCAGTAAGTAATTAGATACAGCTTGACCTTCATACAAAGTCATTTTTAATTAATTCAATAAAAAAAATATTTACTTTCGCATAATATTTACTTTCGCATTTGAAACACAAGGATTATATTGCCAAAGTAAGTAAGGTATTCAGCATTTCAGTTCAGAAAATTTGACTTAGAAGTTCTTAAAAAGAAGTTCGATGAGAGGAGCCCTCTTCTATAAAGTCATTCTGTGCTATAGTTGATCTTCAATCTGACCCGAGCCATCTTATTTATTATTGCCTACTGCATGTAACAGACGGCTGGTTTATATATATACAGGAACATCATAATGTGTATGATTTTATTTTAACTTGTATTGATATGTACTCAAATCATATCATTAATAGACTCTAATACTTTAAAGCACAAGACAATGTGAAGAATGTTGGCAATGCTGACAAGACTTGTCAGCGTTGCCAACATTCAAAATACATTGCATTACTAATCGTAACAAAAGTATATTATTTACTGACTGTGGGTGACTATTAACTTGATAACCTCTACAACTAAATTCAAAAGATCTCAGTAGAAGAACCATTTTAAAAACAAGAACATTACGTCTCTGTAATTATTGTAAGCATCAGTTTAAGTACCTATCGTGATTTTTATAATTTATTATTTTATTTTTGATTTTAATCAGGGCCGTCTGATCCCAAACTAGGCAGTCTGTACTATGGTGCTATATTTACTAATATTACAAATGCGAAAGTAACTCAGTCTGTCCTTTACGTTTTCGCGCCTAAATCGCTGCTCTAGTTTAAATCAGTTTTGGTATAGAGATAGATGGGACATTGGAAAAGGACATATGCTCCCGAAAATAAAATTAAAAGTTAGTAAAATAGTGAATGTTTGTACGGGAGAGATTCTGCGCAGATGAAGTCGTGGACAAATAAATACGAATATGATTTTGATCATCATGAAATGCGCATACACGTTGCTTATTGTACAGAAAAGGACAAAGGATACCTTTCATCTAGAAAAAATTACCGAGCATGAGGGATAGAAAAAAAAAACATTGACGAGCGAAGTCGCAGGCAAATGCTAGTGTAAATGTATACTTTTGTTGAAAACCTATCTATTGCTTTAATATTCTCAAAGACACTAATCTTTATTACGAAAACGTGCCTAACAGTGAGGTGGATAAAAAAAAGTGTTGCCATATAAATTTAAATCCGGGTAAATAAATATACGGAATATATCAGTTTTGTTCATTGTTTATCTATTACTCATTACTAACAACACTGATGTTTCTTTGTTTTTAATGTAAATAGTCACAACACGTCCCAATTGGATTGACGCGGAAGCTTCAATAAGATAACGATATGTATTATGTACATACAAACATACATACGATATTTCGCTATTAAATTTTCACGGTTACTGATCAACTCCTTTGTGTCATAGCGTCATATGCTAAGGATATAAGAAACAAATACACTCGAGGGCAATGAATCCCGGCCAAATAAAGATACCTGAAAGTCTCGGCAGCTAATAATCCTAGCTTAGTGAAATAAATTGTGTTTAATAGACACTTAAATACTACTTACTCCGAACCCATGCCGAACCACATAACCGCAGTAATGGCAGCAACGTGGAGGTAACACAAAGTACAAATTTTTTAGAAAACTGTAAAGTTGTGGAAATATATGGTGCTTTTCTATTTCTTTTTAAGGTGAGATTGTGCATTTTTGTTTGTCTGTTTGTTTTTATGAATATAATATAAACTGACAAATTATTATTACTTCATTCAAATAGCCCTTGTGTTTAATTGTCTATCAAACAAACACAAATAATTTCACTAAGCTAGCATTCTTAGGTGCCGAGATTTCAGTTGTCTTTATGTTACTCGGATTCATTGCTCTCGAGTGTATTTTTTTTCAAATCTGTTAAAGTAATTCATATTAACGCGTCCAATATAAAAATACTTAAGCTTTATGATATTAACAACCCCTTTCCCGCCGGCTATCCTCTGTACCATCGTCAATAATTGGGTTATCAAACACAACAATAAAAAAAAAATCTTCAGGAACGTAATAATATCAACTTTGTTAGGTTTCTATTAGTCCTACTGCTGGGCAAGGCCTCTCAATATGAGAGGTTTCAGACCTTTGTCTACCTTGCTGAAGCAGTGCGGATTGGCAGGCTTCATAAACTTTGAAGAACGTTAAAAAACTGCGGTATGCAGGTTACCTCACTAAATTTAATTAAACCGATAGTAATTGATAATGCGTATCAGCTGCGCACATAACGTATAGTAATGTATTTTTTTTTGTTTCGTTGTAAACTACTGCACAGAATACGAGGCCCTGATAGTGTGGTTATTGTTAATTGCTATTTTGACTTTAACTACCATTTAATTAAAGTTAATTAACTATATAGTGCAGTGTTAATATTCTAGATCTTATTAATCAATTCAGGTCTCCCTTGGAAACATTTTACAAAGTACACTTAAAGAGTATTTACCTATATCCTTTCCCTATAGCATTCTGTAGGGGCTTCGTCGCAGAATGGTCCCCTAGTCGCAAAATGTCCCTTTCGCAAAATATCCCTTTCGCAAATGTCCCCTAGTTGCTAAATGTCCCTTTCGCAAAATTTCCATTTTTTATTTATTTGTATTGATTTCACAACATGGAAATTTTGCGAAAGGGACATTCTGCGACGAAGCCCTTAGGGCCCTATTTACCTATACCCCTAACAACGGGTGAAGGCAAAATTTCATGATGATCGGTTGAGAAGTTAAGGCGTCAAAGCATAACAAACAAACTCGCATTCGCATGTATAGGTAGAATTTAGATGACAGAGTGTATAGTCATTTCTTTTTGTTATCATGTTTTAATAAAGATTATTTCTTCGCAGAAAACTGTTATTAACACAGTGTTTTCAGTAAACACTGTCATCAACTCCAAGTGAAAATGATAATAATAATGATAGTATCTATATATGAATACGACTAGAGAATTCTTTATCCGCATTTTTAAGTAAACGCGCATATACAGAAATGGGAAATGTAGAATACTTAAAGTTTACATGTAGAAGAAGTGCAGAAAGCTAACATTTTAAACAATATAATATACTTTTTACCGGAGGCCCTAACCTACCCACTCCCCCTCTCTCTCTACTCCCACCTTAAAGGCCGGCAACGCACTTGTGACTCTTGAATTGCAGGTGTCCATGGGCGGCCGTAGTCACTTACCATCAAGTGACCCGTCTATTCGTTTGCTCCCTATCCCATAAAAAAAATACTATAAAGTTAAAAATTATGCCGGTGGGGTATACCATAAAGGGCTATGATAACAAAGTATCAAAAGAACTTCTGGAGCCCAAAAAGATACAAAACCTGTGCAGTAACAAGATTCCTCACCGGACACTGCAAACTGAACAAACATATGTTCAACCTAAAGTTGGGCGAGAACACAACATATAGATTCTGTCGAGAGGCAGAAGAAACTGAATGCATATTCTATGCTTTTGTGGCCCACTAATGCGGCACCGAAGTATTAACCTAG
The DNA here is from genome assembly GCA_963859945.1 of Euplagia quadripunctaria. Taxonomy (NCBI): domain Eukaryota; kingdom Metazoa; phylum Arthropoda; class Insecta; order Lepidoptera; family Erebidae; genus Euplagia; species Euplagia quadripunctaria. Next base: position 2,005,905 of record OY982570.1, on the reverse strand, counting down.
GGTTACACATCATGCAACTGCAGGAAATACAAACAATCACTTGCTGATAGGATCTGGAGATTTCTCGAAGCCATAAGTCTGAGCAGTGAACTTTAAAGCAAGAGTGCGCTGCAAAAGACCAGAAATTATCGAGGTAGCACCAGGCACTTAAAATAATAATAATAAAATGTTATTCTTGACTTAAACCATGGTTCAATACTTAAGATAAGGTCGCCAATTGTACATAACATTAGCTAGTAAGTAAATATATGTAAAATATTGTAACCTATTTGTTTGTGTACAATAAAGAGTACATCCATCTATCTAAGCTGGAGTATCTGACTTTTTTGTGTCAATGCCTCTGTCCGTTATAACATACTCGGTACTGTCTGCATTGCACTGTATAAGGATATCGTGGCAAGTTATTTAGCTTATATTAATATTTAAGTATTCTTTTAATTCATTATCAACTTTATTAATGTTGTACTTGATATTCAGACCAAGACCAGTCGTTGAGGTCCATAGGTGTCAGATTACATCATTTATTAATTGCCGGCTTATTTAATGTAATTAATCGTATTAAATTTACTTCATTTTGTCCTTGATTTATTGTGTCAATCCTCTGCACAACAACTTGATCGTGTTGGGTACTGAGGCACGTTATCTATACGTTTCATAAAACAAAACAACGTTAAGCTACTTTAATTAATAAAGCTAATACTTTCACATTCCAACGTGACATAATATAATTAAATAGGCTTGTTATAATTTCTTTTGATCATAAGCTGCGAACAGTGCCATCTATCGCCACGTCTTAGCATTTTTTACTACAGATCTGAAGTTAATGTCTTTAATGTACATAGAACTCTAGTAACCCACACCCCTGGGTGTGGGTTACTAGAGTAAAAGCCATTTAAATATTTATTTTGACCGACCTGTTGGACAGACCATGAAAAAACTAAGTCTTTCCCAAAAAAAAATCGTAAGATAATTACATATAGGTTAATGAAAATAGTACAATTGTAATATGTGCAAAGAGCGATTAATTTACTAGTAAATTAGTAATATTTCTAAGACTATCGCTAATAGACTAAGCCTGTCTTTGTGAAATAGTGTACTCTAATCTTCCTCCACGAGAACCGTATATAAGTTGCTGCAGGATCGAAGAATTTATTCACTTTAAACATTTGGTTGATTAGTACTCGGTATTAAATTTGACTTATTACTAGCCGTCCCCGTAGTTTCACCCACGTTTATGGTCTCTGCCCCGCCTCCTAGGGGTCGTAGGTAGGAAGTGCACAATGAACCTTTTAAAACCAACTGATAGCTGCTTCTGCTGATTAGCGCGTTCAACAAAAAAAAAAAAACATTTTTCTTCAGCTTTATTTAAACTTTATGAACAATGACTGTTGAGGATTATATGCCTATAATGTATATGATATCTATCTATCTTCAATAAACAATGTCGCAATATGTATATTGTTGATGATATCACCCCTATAACGAACATCGACTTGATTGTTGTAGATGTGGTCCCTTCAGGAGCCTATTGGACACACGAATAATCACATTCTATCTAAACACAACATTATTGATCTCCAGCTGTCAGGAGCTTGCTTGTAAAAATGCATTGATATATATATATATGTCAAAATGTATCTGAACGTGGGAAGGATTTCGGTATGTTTTCACGTAATCATTTTCTTTAGTGTACTCGTATAGTTACGGATAGACTACTTAATTTTTTTTTCTTTCAAGCATTTTTTTACACATTGCGTGTACGTATTTTTATTGAACTAGTTTCTCAAGTAACATGTAACACCGATTAGCGGTTACACTGTATTAGTCGAACCCACACAGTTATTGTTTGTGCTTATGTTACTTTTACATATTATTCTTAGGTACCCCCCGGTGGGATTTCGTTGGAGCCGCTCTCCCCTTACGTGAGATAAACGCTCTTAAAGGAACAATTTTATTTTTATAAAGCTAAAAATAATCTGAGTTGAAGGTACTAACTTTTGTTGTCCCATTTTAAGCTAACATAACTACTGGATGCGTCCTGACTTGTATACGAACCTTGTTTCCGTGTGCATTTTATAATTGAGCAGGCCAGTGACTATAACCAGTATAGACTAGTCTATACTGGTTATTCTAGTGTATCTAGTGCATCTATATATGTTTTAAATATAAGCCACAAGACTATATTAAAGAGTATTTTTTATTAATAATCACCTTTAAAAAATACAACTGGTCCGATGTCTACAAGTATGTGCCTAAGTCATACCTAGAAACTTTAAGTACATAGCTATTTTCCTTTAAAGCGGAAAAAATAAATATTATTTAAGTTCTAATTAACTTAAAAATCACTTATCTTATTAATAATGTATCATATCAATATTCACTACGCTTTAATTGATAAACTGCAAAAGAGAACAATTTTAACATACATAAAAAATAACGTAGTTATCTTATTTTTTTACAGTTTTTTTTAATAATTTATCTTTACTAATTTTGTAAATGCGAAAGTAACTCTGTCTGTCTGTCGCCCTTTCACGCCAAAACTACTGAACCGATTTAAATGAAATTTGATACACAGATAGCCTAGAGCCTAAGAAAGGACATAGGCTACTTTTTAATGCGAAAAAAAAGGGTGAAGGGGTTGAAAGGTGGGGATGAAAAGTTGTATGAAAGTATCGTCATATTTAGAGCTAGAAGCTTGAAACTTATTTTTTAGGCTGTTGATTCAATATAAATACACTATTCCACGCGGACAAAGTCGCGGGCACAGCTAGTAGATAATATAATATAACTTACTGTGTTATTGTTGAAATAACAACAGACAGCACCGTATTTATTTAAATATCGAATTTCATTTCTACATCCTTTCATAAAGCAATGATAATGTCAAATTAACAAAGTTCAAGTTACACTGGTGTTTCTCATCCGGAATTGTTCATCAAGGCTGTATTTATTGACTGCACCAATATAAGAGCTCTCCGGCTCAGACGGAGTTGTTTGACCCTTATATGACTCATCCTTTACAGTTAGTTCTTTGGTGGGGCACATGTGTGATTTGTATTGTCTATGAAAATTCATAAAATTAGTAGAGTAACGGTTTGTGGAATAATTTTTTGGTATAATTTTTAGTGGTTTAGATACTTGATCTAATAGAAAAATTAAAAACATTTTAGTTTAATGGAACCATAATACATTCATAGTAATTTCTTAAAAGAATAGGGTAGGTGATTGTCAAGTCAAATCGTTATTTTTTTGTGGCATAGGAAGCAAACCAGCAGACGGGCTACCAAACAACAAAACAGAAGGTTTGGTACAATTTTGTACGAAATAATAAGGTATGACGTCACACCTTCACTTATACCTAATGTTGACAAGTGTAATCTAAAAACTAAATAAAAACAGGACAATTTTCGAAGTATCTTAAGAAGTTACCAGTATATATATATATATATATATTTTTTTATTCAAACGAGCAAACGAGCAGACGGGTCACCTGATGGTAAATGACTACCGCGGCCCATGGGCACCTGTAACTCGAGAGTCACAAGTGCGTTGCCACTGTTAAGGTGGGAGTAGGAGAAGAGGGGAAGAACGGGAATAGGGGAGAGGGAAGGGTTATGGCCTCCCGTAACCTCACTCACGCGGCGAAATGCAATGCAATCATTGCTTCACTGCCGGTTTTCTGTGAGGTCGTGGTATCGAGCGGAGTCGAGCCAGCCCATACGTGCCGAAGCATGGCTCTCCCGCGTGACAAAATTACCTAATCCAGGCAAATAACTTATTTTGAACATAGGAATCGGTAGATGGTCTTACCTCTTTAACGAGGACAATGGTGTCAATTTTGTTCTATACTCTCTTGAGTATCATTGACTAAATTTTCTTCATACAAAATGTAAACCTTGTATACTTTGAAACAAGGTCTTATTTCAAATTTAAACAAGTAGGTGGTAACATATGTCGCTATCGAAATAAGCAATTTATTTGTCGACTAAAGTCTGACACGCTTAAATAAACTTTAATACAACGTAGCGAGAGCCGCTATCCGTTGAATGCCATCTCTTTTGCTCTGTGTTTTTAGTAAGCGTCTTCGTAGGTGTCGATTAAAATAACGTCAACTTAGTTCGTTTTGAACAAGTTTTTATTCGGCAATTATACGGCATTTGAATAAATGGGGACTCTCGCTGCGTGGAAATAAAGTTGAGTATATGTTGACAGGTTTTAGTGAAATTTAGTGGCGCTGAGAAATAGATGCCAGTAACAAATAGACCTTGTTACGAAGAAGACAAGGTTGATTTCATATGAAGAAATTAAGTCAGGTTTTAGTTTAGTCGAGTGAACAATAGAATCGGGACCAATGTCAACAAATCACGACGGGTGACAAACAGACTGACTATCACGGGTTCCATTGGAAGGCAGAATACTGTTTTTCTAATTATTAATTATAAGTATGTTTTTCCTTTATTGTGGTGACCTATACATAATATGTATGTATACATTGCTAACCGCTCCTTGCGGCAATCGTTGGCAAACATTCGCTTCTTAAAACTACATCTTCTGTAGGACTTGTGTAGCCATTCCACGCTACAGAATACCACTAAAAGCATTATGTTTGTTATGGTGATGGTGTGGTGATGGTGAGTTTATTCACTAGAACTCCACAAAATAGAGGTACCGAACAAAGCGTAAACATTTGGTTTGGATAGGTGAGCCCGTTCTTGAGTTATAAAATTACAACGAAAAGTGGCATTGATTTTTATATATATGGATTGTCGTACAGTACACTGTATGGCTAAATTTCTTCATTTTAATATGCATACATGTGGACAGAGAAGAACGAACGAACTTTACCCCTTCATTTTATATAAAACGTCATTGCTAATGTCGGGAATTAGCCTGTAAAGCTTCCATTCACTTTCATAAGAAACGGATCCGCGAAGGAATTTACTACCAACCCTGTGATCTAATAATATCGTGTGGGGATACATGAATGTTTTAATTCACTGATGAAGCTAATATTCCACCTTTCATTATATATTCATTTTCATAATAGAAATTGTAGCAAAATCTTAAAATGGACCATAAGTTTATTTATTAAAATATAAAATTCTATTTAGGCCGACGACGGCGTTAGCCAGTTCCGGCATTGCTTAAAAGTGAAAGTAAAGATAACGGACACCCTAAAGCTCGTTTTGACTTTATTTAAAGACTGAATTAACATTTAAGTAAAGTAAGTTAATAGTAAATGAAGCGTTTGTTACGTATTTCATTTAAATCGCATCAAAAAAACGTATATGTAATTTGTAGGCTATTAATGTTCTCGATGAACCGCGAATGAATCACGCAATAGTTGACATTGAAAAAAGAACTCTTTATGTTAAAATACATTGTATGTATTGCCCGCCCGCATCATGACTAGATCCAATTGTCTCCCTTCATATTATGTCACTAACATCCGTTAATTTAAGATAAATAAAAACGCCCCTGCACAATGAAGCTTTATCCAAAATTTTTTAAACTTCATTGCTTTTAATTTAGTAGGTACTATGAAAATCCTTTTGTGTAGGAATGAAATATCAAACTTTTTAATGGAATAGTAAAAGATCTAAGTTAATAACAAACCTTAAAATGATCAACCAGTATCTGGAACAATCCTTGCCCTAACAAGTTCTTGTGAGGAGGCACCACTATCGAATGGATTCGCTCCAGTAACCCTGGCAGCGCGCCGCTATCATGAGACACACACCTAGACGCGAAGTCTTCCAATGTACTTCTCTCTAACCCTGTTTGTATATCGACATATTCCCGCATTTTCGTATTAGACGATGACACTCTACTTAACAAAACCGACATTTCGTGCAAAAGTAACTCTGTTCTCGTTGCCCTGTGCCCTCTTTTAGATATCATTACCGCCAATTGCCCAACAGACTGTACACTGACTTCAAGTCGATCAATAGCTCGCGAGACTTGCCGGAGTTTCTCGAGAATCTCCCTTTCTTTCCTGTGAACATATGGTATCGCCACCCCCTCACTGACGTTAAACGGTTGACCGATGACATCCCAGGAACCGATCACTTCTTGTCCTATTTCTTTGCCGAGTGATATGATATCAACGACGTCGTCGATAGAAATCGCGCACGTTGTGGTTGCTAGCGCGAGCACCACAAGAAAGCTTTGCACGCGCCGGACGGACATGGCGGCTGACGTACACCCACTGAAGTAGCGCGGCCCGAGGTCGTAGTGTTGCCAGTGCATGACACGAAATTACCGCTGTATACTCATTTTTATTCAATCTTTTTTTTATTTAATTTTTATGTTAAAGTATAAGATTAGCACACACTCAGTTCAAGGTTATTTACATTCGAGCTTGACACAAACTAGTTTAGATGAAGCCTATTACGAAAAAGGTTGCCTTAATGTAACGTGCCTTAATGTATAATAGACCTATTATATTTCCTTAACAAAACTGAACAAACACATCTGTTACTGAAAATAAATACGTGAAAATATGATACAGACGTAAATTTCTAGCGAGTTAAGTAAAAGGAAACGAGTATAAATTTTGTTTCTTTTTTTTGTAATTGGAGCATCAGAGCTGTCTAGTTCAATGACTATTAGTAAAAATAACCTTTAAAACAGTTTAGTAATAACAACAACCAATAGATATTTCAGCAATAGCATTTCCTACCGATTAATAAAAATGTCCCGTTAAATTAAAAAATGATCATACTTGGCAACACTGTTCTGTTGTCAAGTAAACAACGAAACACCGGTTCGTCGCTCTTATAATGTCAACAAAACTTAGTAACACTTTTGCTTTCAATATTCTAATCGCAAGTCTATTTTAGGTTTAGTGTAAAGAGACTATTAAAAATATTTAAAACTTGTAATTTTATATAGTCATATTTATTAAATATCGTTATGGAAAGCGGTTCTGCGTTCGTCAACTTTCTCATTTATTATGCCCTAAGTGTATTGACCCAAGTTTAATAAAAACGTGTATTTAGGTTATATTATGTCACTGTTTGTTATGGTTTAAATACTAAAACAGAGAAGAAATAAACACCTAAGTAGTCAAATAAAATATAAACTATTACGAAACTATAGACACGCTACCTTAAACGGGGCATTTTTATGATCATAGAACTTAGAATACAAAAATATCTAAAAAAAATGTTATGTTTAACGCATTTTTTTAAAGTAAGCAAACAGCATACTTAGCAAGTGTTTACATCCTGTCACGAGTGACAAAAGAATGGCTTGTTTATTTCCTGTGCTTAAAAATCCACAACCGAAGCATTGGGACATGAGGCGCTTACTATTAATCTGCTTGCCAAATCATAATATACCTAGACAAAAGTAAATAAAAACCATAATTTAAAATACCTGAGCCATAAACGATTGCAGCATCTGAATAAGCCCCTGGTTCCAAAACATGGGGACGATCAGGTTATGGATCTTTTCTACGATGCCTTTAGTTGCTCCTGAATCCAGTGACAAACACCATTCCGCATAGTTCTGCAGAGTATCAGACTCCAGGTCCTCGTGGTGATCTACGTATTGCTGCATTTGCATCTCGATGGAGGACAGTGAGCTCAAGTAGTCCGTCCATTGTAACAGTCTCAACTCCAGTTTAGGTGACCTCGTTCGAGCTGTAATAAAAAATGGTTGCTGGTTTTTATAAGTAACTTAAACATACTGGACGCGTTCGAAATTTGATCTTAATTTCTTAAATTAATTCATAAACTTCTGATGTAGGTAGGGAATAAACTGTTTCCAATTTTTTTATGATGAGAGTAAATTTTTACGATTCGCGCGCACACCGTCATGAAAAACCGACACCCTGAAGTTAGCTAGTCAACATTTTAGGTTTTCATAAAAGTTACCAACTTCACGATATTTATTCAAGTGTTTCTGAACCTACAACACGTGTTTTGTATCAGTCCGAATAAAATATATATTATATAAATATACATAAATATATATTTTTTCAAATAATATATCGTGGTGAGGTGACTGATATTTATTGACAATTTATTGATTTAAAGATAATTTACTGTGATTATAAGTGATAAAATGATTTTTACATATTACTTTGAGTACGTTTGTAGAATTTGAGGTTAGTTGACGGTATGTATTATTTATTATGATATTTAAATAAACTTTATTCAACTAGATAATGCGTTGTAATAAAACTTTAAATGTATTAAATACCTTTTTTTCTATTATTAGTGTCGTTTTTTCTACAAATGTAGGAGAACGCGAAGGATAAAAAATTTAAAAAGTTTTTTATTTTGTTACGCCAAAGAAGTAAAACTTCTTACGTGCGTACATAAGTACACATGTTTTTTTTTAATATAACATTGTTCGTCATACATACATACACTTACATACGCCTGCATCTCTGTAAGGATAGGCAGAGATGTATTAAACACCCACATTTTGCCTATTACAATTTGGTCCCACGTTCGTCACTGCGTGTACCGAGTGTATACCGAACGCAAGGCGTGTAGGTATATCTCGCGATCCGACCGTTTGTATGAAGATACCATACTGTATATACATTATACTGTATCATGATTCTGTATAGCTACAACCGCGATGTTGATGCGCTTCAATAGCAATACAGATGTATGTAAAAACTGTCAAACATATATACATATAGAACGCCACCGTTGCAGGATGGGCTAGGGACAACCAAGATCACGAAAAAAGTGGTGCGTTTGTATTGACACAGTCGCGCGTTTGTATTGACACAGTCGCGCGTTTGTATTGACACAGTCGCGCGTTTGTATTGACACAGTCGCGCGTTTGTCATTGACACAGTCGTCCGTTGCAAATGCAGCGAACGACCAAAAGGAGCAGACGCGCGTTACCTTAACGCGCTACTGAATCGCAGCAAAATGTCCCTAGGGGACGATTTTTTTTACTGCGATTCAGTTCCTAAAAACTTTAAGTTGATTTGGTAAGTTACGATTTACAAAACTTATTTGAAAATGTTTAATACTCTGGTATTTATCTTGTAATTATTGTCTATGGTTGTCTTCGTAATGCTCATAAATTTACCTTCCTACACATTGTTCATCGACCGAAAGACAATAAATCGAGTAACTTTTTTTATCCTCGATATAAAAAAGTAAGTTATTAAACCGCTTTTAAAACTGATCAAGTATCATAAGGAATTCAAAATATTATTGACCAAGTACAACAAAAGAAAAACATAATGTCCTTACCTTTTTCCATAAGAATCTGTATCGAAGGATTGTCCACGATGAGGGACTGGATACTCGGTCCACCCTGCAATACTTTTGTATGAAGGTTCCTAATTATTTCTGGCTTTGGCGTGGGTACTAAATACGTCCAGCTGTCATCTTCGGTCGAATCGATGCCTATGTCAATGCCTTTGACACCATGATTGGCGATAACGACGAAAATAAACAAGAAAAAATGTTTGCGTCGTGCCATCGTCCCTGCCAACGTACTACTGGAGAAAATCTATATTAATATAAATAAGAACTTTATCACGAGGGTCAGGTGTCTGTGACCCCCCTCCCCTTATCTGAGCGTTCAATGCGCACATCATGCTTTTACATTATACGTATCTACACAACTATATGTTTGTGAACATAAGATTTATTTGAGTGGTTCTCTATATAAATTAAAAAAAAAAAAAAATTAAAACTGTTATTTTTTTATAAAACCACGGTGGTAAACAAGCAAACGAACTGTCTTATGGTAGGCTATTAGTATTAAATTAAGTTCTATAAAAGATAAAATTAACATTAAACTATTCGGTATAAAACTAATATCAATAATGTATAAGTTTAGCCGTGCATAGTATTTTCATTACAAGTGACGACATTTTTGCTTGTATGCTTTTCAAGCTTCTACAACAATTATATAAAATACAATCCTGCTAATGTTACAAACGTGCAAGTTTATTAGTATGTATGGACGTTTGTTGCTCTTTCACGCAAAAACTTCTAAACCGATTGCGATGAAACTTAGTATGTAGATAGCTGGACACCTGGATTAACACATAGGCTACTTTTCATCCCGATATTCCCTCGGCATCCAGACTTACGCGGGTGAAACCGCGGGGTGCAGCTATATTATATACGTGAACGTTTGTGAGGATGTATGGATGTTTGTTGCTTTTTCACGCAAAAACTACTAAACCGATTGCGATGATACTTAGTATGTAGATAGGTGGACACCTGGATTAACATATAGACTACTTTTTATCCTGATATTCCCTCGGCATCGGGACTTACGAGGGTGAAACATAAGTAGGCACAGTTCTTTGTGAAAATAGTACAAAGAAAATACTTGTATATGTTCAATATAATTGTCATTATCTCTACAGAGTGTTAAAAACGTTTCGTTAGATCTGTCACTTTTTACATAATATTTCATGGTGGACATTATACTTTATTTTCAGTTTTCTACAACGCCTATTTTATTGTTATTTTTGTTTGTCATAAGCAACATCAGACAACTGAATCATGTGTTTCTTCTTTCAGAGCTTTTTCTACGAGATCCTGGCCGGAGTTTGGGTTCGGAATGGGCTTCAGATTAAAGGGCAGGCCATGACTTATATCCAGGCGAACTTCTGCAACTCGATGGTGGACATGGATATATACTGGCTGCAGGTTTGCGCCGCACATCTACCCGCTGACCAGTTCTTGGATATGTGTATTGACATGTAAGTTTCTTGAATTACTTATACATATTATAATATATCGATATAAGAATGCCTAAGTCGGGTTATTCCCTTTTTATCCTCCCATAAAATTTCATTTTTAGACGTTTTTGATCCTTCTTGAATAAAAAGCTTTTTTTCCCAATCTTTTCCCCTTTATTCATATTTTTCTTTTTCTTCAATGATCTTGAAAAGTTCTATCACAGTACATTCTTCTCCGTTCTACTTTTATTGTAAAATTTTATTACTATGGTCTCAAGAATTTCCAGAGGTTGTTAACAAACAGACAGACAGCCAAGTTACTTTAACATTTATGATATTAATTAGTATTGGGCGACTTGCGATTTTAGTATCCCTAGTATGAGTTAATTGCGCCTGACTTTTGCAGACTGCGTCTCATGCGACAGCAGCTGCTAATCGTCACTGTCTAATGTATTGATACGTGAAAAGAAATTCTCGTGCTCATTTTTAAGAAAATTTCGCGAATGGAGCTACGTGAAATTTAGGATACCTACTTAAAGTTTATTTGTAGAAAAAGTGCAGAAAACTAACATTTGAAGACAATATGTGTTACAAATTCAAAAATTACGCGGATACAGCTACACTCCTCCATTATATAGATAATATGTTGACCTGTCATTGTACGGAAACTCTAAATAATGACAGTTCTATTTATACAGGAAATGAATAGGTAAAAAATATATGAATCTCTCCACGAATCGACCACCAGGCGATCTCTAATAGGTTTAAAGATTTGGAACATAATAATTATAAATAATTAAAGGATTATTCACACTATGCCAACATTAAAGGATTATTCACATAATACCGTGCCTGGCGCGTACCGCCGCACCCGAGGCTTCGGCTGTGTTCGTGAGCAACTCGTGCGTCGCTCGTCCGTGCCGCGGGCGCCGCACGCTATAAATTCAAATTTATTTATGTAACATGAATTGCTTCATTTAAAATGTTTGTAGCATATCCAATCCGTGCCCCGTACGTGCCACGGCTCGTGCCCATCACATTCTAGTGTGAATCCTTAAGTGTCCAAACTCATAGTGTACTTATATACTTATATATATCTCTCAAGTTGGACCAAACTGCACACATTGTGCAAAATTTCATTAAAATCGGTTCATTAGCTCAGGAGTTCATCGCGAACAAACAACGTGACAGGAATTTTCACGATAACAATTTAACTTACTTCAACACAACCTTTGAGTGCAACGCCATAGGTTACAGATTCGATTACAGCTCAGTGTACCTAAATATTTTTTGCATGAGCATAATCCTATTTTATGGGGTGTTATTAATATGTATTTACAAAAAATATATATACAAGAATGTATATCCATGTTCCAAGGCCCATAGTAGAAGCGAAAATTAGAGTCTAGATAGGTTTGTGTAAGATCTCAAAGAATATTATGTATTTAATTGTAATAATAAACGCATACAAGCCGTGAGTTTATATGGTTCGTCGTCCTCCGCGCCTTTTCCAACTAAGTTGGGGTCGGCTTTCAGTCTAACTACGATACGCCTGAACTTCGATATCTTACGTGAAGCGACTGCCATCAGACCGCCACAACCCAAGTACTAGGCGATATCGAAGTTCTGTAGATAGAACAGGTTGCCGAACTGTTTAGGGCCCGCAACGAATGCCACAGATATTCGTATGGCTACCGGGCTGTCTGCTTAACGTGTTCTCCGAGCCACGGAGGGGTCTCAATGTGTTAAGAATGGTCACCCATCGCTGAGATTGGCCTGGCTAGTATTACTTAACCTTGCAATGTGGTAACCGAGAGCACGTCGTGTGTTTATATTACTTGTTATATATTTATGCAACACTCCAGTTTGGAAGTCCAGTAGACAGACGCTTCATGTGAGAATTGATTAATCTGCAGCGTCCGGTTAGACAATCACTCCGGTATTTTGGAAAGGGTCAGTCACACAATAAATCATTTATATCCAGGCTTTCTGTTTGTTATATTTATTTGATAGTTTTATTTTAACTCTCGACTTAAAAACGAGGGTATTGTGTGATGTGTGTCTGTCTGTGGCATCGTAGTTCCCTAACGAATGGACCTATTTAAGTGCATTTTTTTTGTTTGAAAGGTGACTTGATCGAGAGTGTTCTTAGATATAATTCAAGAAAATCTATTCAGCCGTTCGAAGTTCGAATCGTTGAAGGGATTTTTAAGTCGGGGTTGTTTTAAATTTTTAATTTTTAATTGGATTTTTCGTGGGGATATTTTAAATTTATGTTACTTCGCCCTTATGATAAGTAATCGTGTACCATTTCGACCATCCAAGTTGTCAGTTAGACCATCATCGCCTTTGGGGATATACAGGAGTGTATTTCATACTAGCTTTTGTTGAGTACATTAAGTCAATCATTCGGATATCCTTTGGGAATAGTTTACTGCATGAGAGGTACTGCATGTGCTTTTTTTACCCCTGACGACGTGTAAGAAAAATGTCATGAAGATCAATTCAGTAGTTGAGGCGTGAAAGTAACAGTAATAGCATATGTTTGTGGGAGAGCCATGCTTCGGCACGTATGGGCCGGCTCGACCGGAGTGATATCACGGCCTTACAGAAAACCGGCAGTGAAGCAATTCTTACATTACTTTTCGCCGCGTGAATTTATTTTTATTTTATAGGGGGCAAACGAGCAGACGAGTCACCTGATGGTAAGTGACTACCGTCGCCCATAGACACCTGCAGCTCAAGAGTCACAAGTGCGTTGCCGGCCTTTTAAATAGGAGTACGCTCTTTTCTTTAAGGTTTAAAAGTAGTATCGGTCCGGAAATACCGGATGAGGTTACCGGAGGCCCTAACCCTTCCCTCTCCTGCTCTTCTCGGTCTTCCCCTCTCTCCCCCCTTCCCCTACTCCCACCTTAAAGGCCGGTAACGCACTTGTGACTCTTAAGTTGTAGGTGCCCATGGGTGGCGGTAGTAATTTACCATCAGGTGACCCATATGCTCGTTTGCCCCCTAAACCATAAAAAAAGCAAACAAAAAGACTTACATTCGCATTTTGTAATATAAATACAGATCCTTGATTTGGACTTACATTTTACTTAGTACCTGCGATGTGAGTATTGAGAATATAGTTTATTTAAGTATTAGGTTTCGTTATTAAATGGCAATGTGAGCATAACTACAGCGGATATCATAATAATATGTATAACACAAAGAATACCCACTCTATATATGGTGTCATATTTCTGAGAATATGGAACAAACAAACACACACACATAATCGGAACATGTTTTATAACGCTACCAAATCGAATCTTTACTAATTTTTAGGGCTCCGTAACCAACGGGACCCTATTACTAAGCCTCCGCTGTCCGTTCGTCCGTCTGTCTGTCAGCGGGCTGTATCTCATGATCCGTAATAGGTAGACAGTTGAAATTCACAGAATGTGTATATCTATTGCCGCTATAACAATAAATAATCCATATAAATTAAAAATTAAAGGGGGCTCTGTACTCTACATAGTACTAAATCTTGTACGATAGTGCGAAACCATCATGCGCTAGTCCGACTCGCACTTGGCTGGTTTTTTGATATTATGTAAATGTTAAAAATATAAAAAAAAATTATAGAGTTAGAACATCGTTTATTTTTCTAAAAATACATGTGAAGCTTGAACATGCAATTTGTCGAATGTTAAAATTTTTTATTTAGGAGTGTAAATAAATAAAATATTACTGTCTCTTATTATAATACTAGATAGAATGATAATATTTTATTATTACGCCATGGTTTAAAATAAATATCAGACAAGAAATGCTTTAGCGGGCATTAGCCAACAAAATGTTCGCCGGAGGGCTCCAAGGATTCGGATGAGTTTTCCAGTATAACTTACACATTCTGGTAATCGCTTACCAAGGGCCGATTGTGCAAGTTTATTATCTACAATAATCTGCCTGTTAAAAACTACATTCCTGATGGTGAAATGATGCCGTTTATAAGGACAATTAACCACTAGAACAACAGGTCCCAGTATAGCAAACAAACAGTCGATAATAGCATTAGGGTTAAGTATTATCATACGTTACCCTAATACTTTATCATCTATTGAACATTGGGGGAACCACCGCATAAATATTGCCAGATTAAATAATATACGATAGGGGTCGTCCATTAATCACGTGATGTTTTTTAGCATATTTTTGGACGCCTCTCGTCCCTGGTGATACGTGGTGAATTTTTAGACTAACTCCACCCCCCCTACCCAAAATTACGTGTATTTTTTTAGTACAAAGTATCTTAAAAAAATTCAGAATATCTCTATAATCTCTCTAATAATCTAATATTGGAAAATTAAGCACCGTGGTAAACATGTCCAGAGAGACATTACGGTTGAAGATTGTTGCTGACTGGCATAAAAATAATTAAGGAAAGGTGTAATCAGGTAAAAATCACACTCTTACTGGCGACTGACAAGCGGCGGACGGGAAATCATTGCTTGGCAACTGCGAGTCACAGTCACGCACCGCTTTTCGGTTTAGAAATCGCCCGTTCGACGAAATAATAAATACACGTGATATCTCACTAAACCCCTTCCCCTTGTGATATTTCGTGACCCCTTTTGAGCTTCACGTGATTAATGGACGACCCCATATTGGTTGCAACATGACCGAGTGTCAAAAGTCCCTATTTATATCTAATTGGATGCATCATACCGATCAGCCAGGGGTAACAAGGCTCAATGTATCACTAGTTTTAACGATTTGGTTTGTATTTATTTGACAATGCGATCCTAAATAATAATATTGGCCTGAACTGGACTGGCCTGTTGGTCTAGTGGTTAGTGACCCTGACTGCTATCCCATAGATCGTTGGTTCGATGCCCACCCGAGTCTGGGTGTTCTTTGTGTCCGTTGTTTGTATGTTTGTAAAGTCCCCCGCGACACAGAAGTAATTCCTAATGCGGGACTAGTCTTTTTAAAAGAGAAAGAGAAGAGAAGAGAGAATATTAGACATATCGAGGTAACATCTGTATAAACATAATTCTTTAAAAAAAAACCGACTTCAACAAAAAAAACTATTCCATAAAAGACTTATATATTACACTTATATGGTTTTCTCATGGATGCCATTGTCAGAACTGGACCAACTTGAACCAAATTGAAATGGGACCACACGGAAAGCATCAGCTTTGAAATAAAAAAAGAATCATCAAAATCGGTTCACCCAGTCGAAAGTTCTTAGGTAACAAACATAAAAAAAAAACATACAGTATACGAATTGAGAACCTCCTCCTTTTTTGAAGTCGGTTAATAACCAACTATGATATTATTTCTAAGATACAGTATAGTTCCGTTACATAACGTTGATGATCGCAGGTTCTTAATATAAAATAATTATTTAATTGATATTAGATGACTCGGGATTAAATCGTGATAGCATTTATAAGGTACAATACCTTGTGGTGGTACAATATCGTAGTCACGGGTGGAGTGACTCGTGTGGGGGTATAAAAGTAGCGAAAGTTTAAATAAAAACAATTATTGAATTATGACTAATGTTGAATTATTTTAATTTTCCATCACTACATAGTATAAAACAAAGTCGCTTCCTGCTCTCCGTCTGTCCTTATGTATGCTTAGATTTTTAAAACTACGCAACAGAATTTGATGCGGTTTTTTTTTAATAGATAGAGTGATTCAAGAGGAAGGTTTATATGTATAATACATGCATAATATAGTAGAGAAACACTGATAACTTTAGAGGTTTCTAATATGATGTCGTAAATAAACACATTTTTTTTGCGTTTACCCCTTTACAGCAGGTAATTTCAATTAATAGTGGTTGCGGCGGTACCGGCCAGAGGGCCGGACAATTTCCGGCAAAGATATCTTTTGCAATGACCATTAATAAATCGCAGGGTCAAACTTTCAATGTTGCAGGCTTAGATTTGAGCGTTGAGTGTTTTTCACATGGTCAATTATATTTCGCTCTTTCAAGAGTAACCTCTGAAGAAAACATGTTTGTATTGTCTAATGACAAAAAAGCTGTGAACGTTGTATATAAAGACATTCTGTAGTATATTTAGTACCATAATTGCACCCGTGCGGGCGGGTCGCTAGTTATCTATAAAGGGCTTTATCTATAACATACCTTATCTACATAAAGGGCAAAGTTTATCTTCGTAAGATTGTCTTGATGATTTAGTAACTTTCGTTTGTAAGGATTAATATGCCTTACCTAATAATAATGCTCATGAATCATTTTTTAATTTTCAATAATTCTTTGTCACAAAATATCTTATGGGTTATGTATAAGAAATAAGCAAATGGTATCGTGGACTTGTTTTTAAATGTACTACGGGACAATATTTTTGTAGAACATTTTATTTACGTGTCACTGACCATTATGCCAGCGCATGCGGATAAAGCAGTTCGGTATCGCTAACGAACATCAATATTTAAGGCTCACTGAGGGGTGGAGCCTATGAGCCTAATGCTATATAGCCTATACTAATCTGGCTATCATATATAAAATGGATTTTTGGAATCCGACTGTTAGTTCCATAGATTAGCGCGTTTAAACGTATATTATGTAAGTAGATATAGACTAGCAACGCTTTGGTTTCGCACGGGTAGCAGAGACATCTTCAACAATCATCATCATATTTCCACCAATTTACATAAAGCCTTAACAAATTATATACCTTTCTCATGAACCGCTCTATCTAATGGTGAAAACCGCATGAAAAGCCGTTCAGTAGTTTTTGAGTTTATCGCGAACACACAGACGCGGCGGGGACTTTGTTTTATAATATGTAGTGATAATATAATATAGTAGTAAACCTAGTAACAAGTGAATCTCGACATTATACCCAATACCTAACGTTTAAATTTACTTGCCGTACCTACTCTTTTGATAATTTTGGTTTATAAACCCCGCAGTTTTACCTGCGTTTATGGCCACTGCTCCGCTCCTGAGGCTCGTAGCGTGTTACATAGTCTTTAACATCCTGAATGAATACTCTATCCGATACAAAAATAATTATTCAAGTCTGTCTGATAGTTACTACAGATTAGCTTGTTTAAATATACGAGCACTGTTTTGTCAACTCTTTTTCACACCTTGTTTTTTCTAGAAATGATACTTGTCGATACTATATTTTAAAACCAGGTCCTTTTTTAACCGACTTCAAAAAAGGAGGAGGTTCTCAATTCGACTTTTTTTTTATGTTTGTTACCTCAGAACTTACGACTGGGTGAACCGATTTTGATGATTCTTTTTTTGTTTGAAAGCTGGTGCTTCCCGTGTGGTCCAATTTGGTCCAATTCTGACAGTGGCATCCATGAGAAAACCATATATAAGTCTTTTATGGCATAGTTTTTTTTGTTGAAGTCGGTTTTTTTTTGAAAGAATTATATGTCTATCTAGTTCTAAATACACCCATCCATTTAGGAAATCGGCAAAAGAAATAAGTTCACATATTGTTCGATTGGAATTAGTTTTTAATCCACGACGCAACAAGAGGGATATTATGAGTTTGACGTGTCTGTGTGTCTGTGTATCTGTGTATCTGTGTGGCAGTCTGTGGCATCGTAGCCGTTTCTTTTTGTTCGAAAGGTGACTTGATCGAAAGTGTTCTTAGATATAATTCAAGAAAATCTTTTCAGCCGTTTGAAGATCATCATCACGTTTCTAACCGTTTAAGGGATTTTCGAGTCGTGGGTGTTTTAAATTTATTATTATTTACAAAACTTGTATGTGTATAGAATGTTGAAACTTAAAATAAACGACATTCAATTGAATAAAGAAAAAAAAACCTTTAAAAATATCATAATTTCAATCCTAACACCTGAAAACCTATTTCGAAAGTGATTCAATATATTTATTTTTATTTTCTATGTACGAATGCCTTTCAATAGCCACGTTGTTATTTCCTTTAGTATTTCATACATATATGATGTGTATTTCATGCTATTGGGATGTTTTAATCTAATACAGCACTTCAGAAGTTACATAGATAATTATGTTGATTTATAAATGTTTGTCCACTAGGTTCGGTGTTCGGGAATGGCTGAGCATGTTGCCCATGTCGCCGGCGCAGGCCGCCGAGCAGGACGCCATGGTGGAGGGGCTACTCACCTTCCTCGCGATACTCGTCTCCTCGCGGACTAATCTTAGTAAGTGTAATGTTATTGTATTTCTTTTTTATGGTATAGGGAGCAAACGAGCAGACGGGACGGGCAAGAGTTACAAGTGCGTTGCGGGCCTTTAAGGTAGGAGTAGGTGGAAGAGGGAGAGGGGAGGGTTAAGGCCTCCGTTAGCCTCACTCACTCGGCGAAAAGCAATGCAAGCACTGCATTACTGCCGGTTTTCTGTGAGTCCGTCCGGCACATACGTACCTAAACATGGCTCTCCCACGATAACGATTGTATATCTAAGATTGTGATGGTGAAGAGAAACAATCTTATATAAATAATTATTTAACCCCTTCCGAACACAGAGGGAGGATTCTCCGATCAGGCTAGATCACCGTGCCTAGCGAGCCGCGGCCCTGTGGCTGTTGTTAGGAACTTATATAAAACTTTAACTTGATGAGTAGTTACTTAGTTTGTAGTTCGGGTTGTCTTTGCTAGATGGCGCCTGTAATATGTTTTTGGTGTATGTGGATATCGCCAGCTCTTTATTTTTTAGGAATATAAATAGTATTAGTCTTACAGATGTGATATTAAACCAGGTCAGGGCATTGCGAATTCTTCTTGCAATCAAATATGAAAAGTAGTCATAGGCTTAATCATATTTTCCTATGAAAGCCGTAGAGTGAAACGTACTATAGCTAAGAAGAAACTATGATAATGTAAGAATTACTTATTCAAATATTTTTGTTTCGTTTTTTACGCAGTCCAATAAATAATCAATATATTTCTTTCAGAGGTTATTCTAATTCTTTCAACTTCTGTTATTATTACAATGCCTGTTGTTAAATAAGAAAATAAATATTTGCAAATAATTATAACATTATTTTAATGTTAGTAAAGTTTTTTTATTTCTTAGCTGCTCACTTTTTGCGCGGTTATTCAGGCAGCTGCACCTGAATCGGAAGTGTTAGAAACCTTTTTTTAATATTTCTAGTAAATATTAGAATATCTGTCTGTCTGCAGGTAACGACGAGCTGACCCAGTCCCGGCTGGAGGTGAGCACGCTGCTGGCGGCGGGCGACAAGACGCACTCGCAGCTGCTCGAGCTCATGCCGGAGCGCTCGGGCAACGCGCACACCAGGAACTTCGAAACTGTACTCAAAGAGGTACAACAACACCTCTAGAGAGACTTATCTGGATATTTGCTAGCGATAATACATAATGTCGCAAAAGTAGGGGTGTTATAAGTTTGACGTGTCTGTGTATCTGTGTGTCTGTCTATGGCATTGTAGCTCCAAAACAAATGAACCGATTTGAATACGTTTTTTTTTTGTTTGAGAAGTGACTTGATCGAGTGTAAGAATCGTTTCACCACATAGTTCGTATATGAAATATATCATTCACACATATGTAAGAACATATAATTCAAAAAAATCTTTTTAGCCGTTCGAAGATCATCAGCTCTTTTGTAATCGTTGAAGGGATTTTCGAGTCGGTAGTATTCCAAATTTTTAATTTATGATTATCTCCAGAAAAAATACTGTGTCTATATATATCTGAATTGATAGTCACAAATCTACATTTACGCTAGTCAAACCGCAGGCGAAATGTAGTTGCTATAACTTGTCTAACGCTTTCTTGAATACAGTTTATCATAAAATCGTATAAACATTTTGAGATAATACAATTAATTACTTATAATCTGACATCCATTAATAAATTTCTACATAATTGACGCAGCATGAAAAGTCATCTCGTAGCTTTAAAATACGCTATTAAAATAAGTTTTTAAATCAATATAGCCTAAGGATTAAATACCTGGTCTGCATTGCAGTTGTCGACATACCGTCCCCCTCCGAAGGGCTCCGAGAACCTGGAGCAAGGTCTGTTCGTGCCGCAGCCCGTGGTGTGGGAGCAGTACTACGACCCGCTGCACGTGCTGCGCCGCGCCGTGCACAGGCGCGACTTCCACGCTTCCATGGAACGTTTCACCACATAGTTCGTATATGAAATATACCATTCACATATATGTCGATTAGTTGTCGAAAAAGGAGAAAATATGCATGATTTTGAAATAGGAAAGATGGTTGAATCTGATCAAACGCTCATGAAGTTTATATACAGGTGTTATGTAATAATGGGACACTCATCAAATCACTTAATCTGTAAATTAAGTAAAAAAATTATGCATATTAGTTTTTATGGATTTTCTCAATAACGGAGTAAATAATTCCGAAATTAAAGTATATGTTTGATTTAAAATCTTTAACTACACAATCCATCTGTTTTTATGAGACGCAGAAAATGCTGACCGCGAGTTGATTTTTGAAGTGAAAACTTCTTTAGCGGCGTTGTGCACTTTTTGGGATGTGTAAAAAATGTTAAACTCGCGCGTCAGGACACGTGACCTGATTGAAAATTCGTGAGACGGAGCCGAGTTTCTTATCATTAAAAAAATATAACATTCGAAATTCAAACATTTATGAGCGGCCAGGAGCGCAGAACTTCCAGTGTACCCTATGTATACATTTAGATATGTTATTACCTACTTTTTATTTTTAACCTAATTATATATATACAGATGTGTGTGTATATGTAAATGCAAATA